>JAOBRG010372392.1:0-11722 GCA_027574985.1 Umimayanthus nakama
AGGGTTCGATTAATCTTTGAATATCTAATAAAACGACTGATCGTTAACCCAATATCAAATTGCTTTATTCATGTTTCTATTACAACCATCATTTATCTTAGTTGCAATTGCAAATGTAAACAAATAAAATGGTCAAACAAGTAGTAGTTTTTTTACTTCTACTTTCATCAAAGCCAATTGCAGTTTCGCTATAATGAATTACTATCAATTAAGTCTGAAAGTAATCAAGGAGTTCTCTGCTTGTTACGTAGTTGCAATGCTTCTATCGAAAACATTGTTCTTGTTATTGTTATTACTTTCGGTAGATTTAATTCTTCTTTTACTTACCTACATGTAGGTTGGAATTATCTTCCTGCTTTTCGTCATTGCATTTGGAACAACGTTCTACGTTTTGATGGAGAAATATGTGAGTATTAATGTTGACTTTTACCCAACAAAATATTTCGGATGTATGAAATTGCGGCTACAGTATATTTTTCCTCTTTTCACACAACTTCGAGGCATGCAAACAAACTTTGTTGTCACAGTGTCTGATCACGCGACTTCTTGTTACAATTGCTTTTACTACCCACACACGAAGTCAGCTGATTGACTTGCTCTTATTTCTACATTTTTACTGTCGTTAAATGTATTTTTTTCTGTTGTCGATGTCGTCGATTTTCTCGTAGTTGTTGTTATTGTTGTCTATGTCAATGTATTTGTTTGTTGTTTTTGCCATTCGCATGTTTGGTGTGAAGTACTATATAGGATTACAGATTTCCACCAAGTTGCTATTTTCAATTACAATCTAAATTCTTTTATATTGTTTCAATTTGTTATTGTGCTTTAATGAAATAGTTTTTACCTTTTCAGGAAGAAGGGCTCGGTTGTCGCAAATGTTCTCTCCCTTCCCTTCGACTTCCTGGATATTTCTTTTTCATGTGTTGTTGCATTTTGGCATTTGGTGAAATATCATAGTGTCTAGCTTTGTAAACATATTCATTTCCAAAGATTTTGTAAAATGTACAAAATAATTAACTTTATAGGTTGGGATTTTTTGTGTACTTTTCAAATTTCTATTCAATTAGATTTTTGAAAACTAAAAACGCATCAAAGTCTGCAAAAACCTTTGATAAATTGATATCAATTACATTGTCGAATAACTAAGTATCGGTAAAAGTTCTGGGTTGTTCAGAAGTGCTCATCTGTTCATGAGAGAGGTCTAGTTAATCATACTGTACGTACAAAAGAAAGAGATCCATGGTTACGGCATGCATAAGCGTAAAAAATTATGCAACTATATTAGCAATTAGAAGCTAAGAAGATATCGAATAAAACTATGCCTAAGTGTACTATATGCATAAACGTGAAACAATAGACAGACAAATAGACAGAGACTGAGAAACAGAGAGTAGGAGAAAAACTCCTTTCCTGCTATACTCATGAGCTTCTGTCATCTCTTCTGCAGCCCGCATACCACTCATTTGAGCAGTCGATGATGAAAGTTTTCATAATGACCCTTGGGGAACTGAACTACGAGCCGATATTTATTGACCGCCACATGCACTACACGACTTCTATGAACATTTTATTTGTGTTGTTCTGTTTGGGAATGCCAATCATTTTAATGAACATGCTGGTAAGATTACTTGACATAAGGAAATATTTGAAGAATGCTTTGGTTAAGCATATAAAGAATCGGAAAATTTAAATCATAAAAAATGAAAATTGAGTGATAACACGATTTAGTTCATGTAGGAAAATAAAACGATGAACATCAGTGCATACAACGGACAATAAACATGAGTTGTTAAAGGAGATCAGTACGTCCAAACTAAACCTGTGAACCATAGATCAATAGTTATTTTTTGCTAAAGAAAACTTTTCATCCAGTCCTTCAACATGTCAAAGCGGAGTTGTTTAGCTGTATGAATAGGGGAGTTGATTAAAACCAAAGTCAAAGACAGAATAAAAGATATTTTTCCCATTATATTAAGCCTTGTTTCCATATGATCGGTCACGAATGCTGGATCCTGAAAATACAGTCAGCATTCGTCAGCAATTACATGGAAACACTATTCAGCAGTCCTGCGATCGTTAAGCCTAGTTTCCACATAAGATCGCTCACAGTCGCCGAACTGCTGAAAATATTGCCAGTGAATTGCTTTTCAGCGATTAGACGATCGTTAGCGATCATCAGCCTTTATATGGAGACGCCTTTCAGCGAAAGGGCGATCGTGAGCGATCCTACGCTTCAGTGAATCCAGCGATCCGATGATCGTAAGCGATCATAGAGAAACAAGGCTTTAACGATTGTCAGCGATTATGTTGAAACTCTTTTAAGCGATCGGATGATCGTAGGCGATCGTGAGCGATCCTACGCTTCAGTGGTTCCAGCGAACCGACGATCGTAAGCGATCATATGGAAACTAGGCTTTAACGATTGTCAGCGATTATGTGGAAACTTTTTTAAGCAATCGTGTTATCGTAGGCGATCGTGAGCGATCCTACGCGACGATCGTAAGCGATCATAGGGAAACTAGGCTTTAACGATTGTCAGCGATTATGTGGAAACTTTTTTAAGCGATCAGGGTGATCGTAGGCGATCGTGAGCGATCTTACGCTTCAGTGATTCCAGCGATCCGGCGATCGCAAGCGACCACATACAGTGAGCCAAAGGATGTTAAAACTTTTTTCTTGCATCTTTCAAGATAAGAGGAAACTTCAAAACTTATTAAATTGGCATTTTGAGACAACGGTAAATCGGCGGATCTACATCATTCTAACGGTTCACACGTCAAATCCGTTGGCTTTCAAGAATTAGAAATCACTGGTGACAGGCAATAAAAATTTAGCAACTTATCATCTTTTTCATCAAGTTACACGCATTTGGAGGTGTGTGAGTTAAGCAGTTTTGCCATCTGCATAGAAACATTTAAAAGCTTTTGAAAAACTCCGTGCACTCCTTAATCGGCTACAGTCTACATAGGTACTTAAACTGCCACCATTTTGATTGCCAATTTGTATTTTGATATCATTGTTTGAATTGATTTTATCAATTTATTCCTTGGGTGGTACTTATCGAGTTTCATCCCGGTTGACTTCGTCCAAGTTCCGCACAGAGTATCTATATTATTTTTACAAGATACCGACTAGAATGTCACTCTGGAGCAAGTCATTCCAGAATGAGTTCATCCTGGTAATCCTGGTAATCGTATCGGATCAAAATTTTTGTTCCGGAACTAGGTACGAGCTCTCTCGGGTACGAAATTTTGTTTATCTAATCAGCTTGGACATGTTTTCGAACCGCTGATTTTTTATTATTTTTGCCCTTATTCCAAAACTGAATGAGAAATTTCTTCTAAACATAGTACTGAAGACCCATGTGTGTCGCATTGGAATGAAACACATTCCGGTATCATTTGATACACCCGTCATCAAAGGGCGTTTTCACCTTAGTGAAACGTGAACAATTAAGAGAGGTTTTACAGAAATATCACTTTTTTCCTCTGTAGATGATACAAACTTCTTGAAGTTTGTATATTTTCCAAATATTTTAAAAGAATGGTTAGCTAAACCATTGTAATCTGAAAACAAAAGTCAAGATTTGTTATCTTCTTATCTAACAGTCCCTGTGTTTAATTTACACTTACCAATTTTTCGTGTCTCTACAAAATTTCTGCAGATCGGTCTTGCCGTTGGAGACATCGATAAAATTCAACAAAACGCTGTAATGGCACGATACGTAATGCAGGTAATGCAATCTGCTAAATCCGATTTCGTTCATAGTATTTGTTGTGTTTGTTGTTGTTTTTAGTATTGTTATACATTAATGTTATTGTTGCTCTCAGCGGCATTTTATAGTCATCTCTCATATGTATGTACATTAAACTTGAACTGAATCTGTATTTAGTTCTCGTCCTTCCTTAGTTGTTGTTACGACTGTTTGGAACTGCTTAGTATTGTTGTTGTTTCCGTTGTTTTTGTTGCTACTTGTATCTTTGCGTCGTTGTTATGGCTATTTGTTTACGACATTTTTGGCGGTGTTTGCCGATTGAAGGCGAAGCAACAGGACTCCTAGCTTACGCTACTATTAAGAGTATGTATGGGGGGAGGTGATACTCAGCAACATCGGCAATAGCCTACTCTTATTGAAAAGTGCGTTGGTTCATTGAAGTCCCCTGATAGAGCGTCGAGAGGCTCGATCAACGGCTTTAACGTCCCTGTCCACGGACGGTGTGTCGAGAGATATGAAGGTCTCTCAAAGTTCAAACCTCGACCGGAGATTGAACCCGGGATCCTCTGGTACGGTTGGCAGTCAGAGATCTTACTAAATGTGCCAACCTCACTCACATTAGTTATAGTGATGAACTTAATCTTGTTTTTTCCCTACCCGCCCTATACTTTGTTGGCCTCAGATGGACTGGTGAGCTAATTTCGACCTCTCATCTGCATACTTTTTAAAACGTCCAAACTAGCCTGCGTAGCAAGCATTTCTGTGGCGAAAATCTCGTTCTTCGGTCTTTCTCTGCTCTGAAAACCCACAGAAACGCTTGCTACGCAGGCTACGTCCAAACTGATCATGGATCAGAGTCGATAAGTTCTCCCGCTCCGGTCGGCAATTGCGCGGGAATCCGGAAAGCTGCGGCGGGAAAAATGTACGCGCATGCTTGGACCTTTCCATTTGACCTGGCCAGAACCGACTAATTATTTCCGGTCGACCAGAAAGGACAAATGCAAGCGAACTACTGGAAGCAATGAGTTCACAATTTTATTAGAAAATTTGTTCAAAATGACATTTTTAGGAAAAAAAATACCGTTTTGAAAAATTTAGCTACAAGATAAATTGTTTTATGACAACTTGAGGAGCTGCTTGTCAGCAAAGGTAAATTAAACAAATTCTAAAAAAAGTCAGAAAGTTGTATAATATTAGCTATCATCGTAGTGTAGCTGATTAAAAAAATGTTCTAGGAGCATACGTATTTACAGTTACCGACTTGTGCGCCCGCCCTCCAGGCATAATAGGTTTAATGGATACACCTGATAAAGTCATTCAGGCTTCTGATTTACTTATCTTGTTTCGTAAATTGCAATCACACCAAAATTGTTTCTCCATGCATTAACGGACAGGTCGAGTTGCTGCTTGAAATCGAGGAGTCTTTGCCCCAGTGGATCCTCAAAAGAATGCAGGTGGATCATTTTGTCGAACATCCAAACCAGAGTCCTTCCTTTAGCACCAAGGTAAAAACTTTAACTTTACACTAATAAACGTGTCTTAGCTGCTAGTGTTAATACCTAGTGAGAGTTTTGGTCGTGATACCGGTCAATTGAGATTAATTCCGAAAAGAAGGAAAGTGAACATTAGAAGGGAATACTCAGTAGATCTTTGCAGCTGATACTTTCCACGCTCGATACGAGTTTTTTCCTTTTCTTGTCCTTGTGTTGTCTTCATCTTGAACGTTCCGTCCGACCATAGCTATATAGCTCGGTTAGCCGTTATCTCTTGATCTAATAATAATTGTCGGTAGTTAATGATACATTTATATTTTCTTTAAAATATCTGGATAGCACGTATAAAGTGTGTTTTGCCTTTAACTTTAAAGAACAATCCAAAAAAGAGAATGGGAATTTTTCTACCCTTGACAAAGAACTGGAAGTACTTCATTTGTCGTTTTGTCAAATCTAAAGAGGGTACTATTTCGAAGTATTTCAGTGTTCGTTTGATATCACTGCGCTGCTATTACTCTCATGGTGCTTGGATTGACAACAGGAATTTAGGAAACTACGTTTGATATCAATTTATACCAAAGTGTATTGCGAAAAAGAACTGTTAAACAGATTACCGCACACAAATGTGTTTCACTTTGTTTATTCTGTTCCCCATCAAGGTATACGAGAAAGCGATTGGGTTTGGAAATCCAAACAGGAGCGAGGACGCTGACAGAACGCTGCCACCTCACTTGGCCCACATGAAGGACAAGATTGACGAGCAAGAACAAAAGTGCGTGATGTCTCTATTCTAGAAAAAAATAAAGGTTAAACAGTAAAACTAGTTAAACTAAGGAAGGGATAAACAACGATTGAATAGGGATAAATAAAACCTAGCGATATCACAAAGATGGTTTACACGGTACGAGATAACAGAGCAAGAGACTGAAGCCTAAATCAATTATAGCAATGAACACATTTCAGGAATTCTTCAGTTTATCTGTTGTTCTTTATTATTCATTTTGGAAAACAATTTGTTGTGCTGCATACGTTTCAACTTTGAACTAGAATGACTTCTTAAATCTAAGAAAAGGAAAAAAAGGGAAAAATTGGGCAAGTAAGGCAACATCTTGAAATGAAAGAAGTTGCAATAGTGTTAGCTGATTTTTACTAGCCCAACGTTAAATGAAGATTGATCATGACCAGCATAAAAAATAGGTAGTGTCAAAAAAATTAGGTTTTGCAAGAACCATGCATGCGTTTTACTGCCTCAAGAGGAGTAGAAAAACAGCTGCAACTCCTATATTATCAATATGATTCTCAAAATATGTGCAAGTTCGATTCCATTAAACCCTGAACCAATTGTAGGAGCTCTTTAGGTGGAGGGCGTAGACTGAGGTGCGTTGCCACGATCTAAATTTGCATTTCAAGATAGCTTGCTTCTCTCTAATCCAGTGCTGTAACACGTTTTTCTCAGAATCAGCGAGATTCACTCCATGTTGAAGAAACAGCAGCAAATCCTTAAAGCGCTGAGTCGACGCGAAGGGGTCAGCGGAGACAGTGATAATGGCGGCGGTAGAAAGGGACTGATGAACTGGTTCTTCAAAAAGGGAAACTAAAACTACTGAACATTTTATTCCATCCAGTCTGCTTCTATATACAATCGATTTGAACAGTTTTTTTTTATCAGCTAATGTAGTAGAACCTAGTGCTCGTTGTTATGCATAAAGGGAGCTACTAAAATGTTTTAGGATATGGAGTATTTTTGCAATCACAGGAATTTTTGTAAAAACCACTTTTACAAGAAGTTCAGATTTTTTCACATGAATATCTAATTCAATCTTGGGCTCAGAAACATAAAAACCCATTTTCCTAACATACCGTTAATGTGTAAAATATGGTAAGATCTACAAACAACTTGCGGCCGAATTTGCCAAAATCTGATAACAAACTGGTCAGGTCAAAGTTGTTCTTGTTCCTAAAGCAAACATCATTTGTAAAAGAAGTGTTACATTTCTAGATTGTTGACAGAAGCATCTGTATAACAAAACATCAGAGCAAATCCCGCACGGAAAAGGGAGTTTAAAAACTTGACTGGCCTTTTGGACGAGATATGTTCGCGACTTTTGAAAGTGCCACCCAGATCCTCTAAGTATACTTATTCTCGCATGTGTCATAACACACTTAGACAGTAGCTTCAACCGGTTGGCAATCTTTTATTGCATCGCAGGTGAAAGCATGTAGATCTAGCAAATGGCTTTCCAACCCTCACTCCCTGGGAAAGGTTTATATTCTTTTTCGTAATAGACACAGTAAGTAGATAATCTTTACGTGCATGTAGGAGAATGTATCTTTGAACATGAAACGCCAGGAAATGTAATGTAGATATGATATCTTACCGGCAGCTTGCTCTGTGATGTTAAGTAGGAGTATTAGGTGTGACAAATAAACAGTGTCTGACATTCCAAACAACAACTGTGCCTCGTTGGTTGCTAATTTTAGTAAAGACTAGCTGTATCAAAAGGACCTATGTATTGAGGTGTTTTAAAATGTACATGCATACAAACATACATAATTACATACAAATTTAAAACAGATAGAAAAATCTACACATATATCTCTAAAATATTCTAAGGAGGCCCCCTTATAACTTACTTTAAATTTTGGCTCAATACTTGTTTAGATGCAGCCTTGTTAGAAACTATTTATTGTCATAATGGTATATGTTTGTTATTTTTTTAAATTGATAGGTTTTGTATTAGCTACAATATTAGTGCTGAAAAAAAATAAAATGAAGTCATGGTAATAACCTACTAGCTAGGAAAAGCATTCATCACAAACCTGTTACTTTAGTTTTTTATTGGATAGTTTCTTTGCTTCATTATTTACTGAGGCGTAGATCTTATTAAATTTAATTTTGTTGAGTCCAATCCCGTCGTCCTGTCAACGGCTTTGCTTGCAGGGACTCTTTCAGGCGAAGGAGGCCCCTTCTCTTGTTTTTCTGCGGAGTTGTGGGGGGGGGGGGGGGTGAGGGGCGGTAGGGAAGGCTCAGAGGGAGTTTTTGGGTCTAAAATTTCGGAAAAAATGGGGTTTGAGGGGCTTATGAAAGACATGGGGACTTTTTTTTGGTCGCGTTAAAAACATAGGGATTATTTGGGTGTTGTACTTTTTATCATCGAGCAAAAAACAAGCAATAACTGCCATTACAGCAATTTGCCGTTGGTGTGGGTTTTTTTTGGTGGGTATACTAAAAACAAAGGAACTCTTTCGGTTAGACAAGTTCTCAAGTTAAGACCTTTTGGGGTATAAAGCATGAGGGCTGTCCAATGCACACTAGTTGAGACGACTCGTGTAGGTACTCTAAGTGGTCGCTCGATATATGCTTCAGAGGGTGAGGAAATGAAATGTGGGCGAGTCGATTCCACTTGACTCGAGCGTTGCACGGCCCGTCACTGCAAAAGTCGGCTTGTCTGACCGGAAATCAGGTCGTAAGACACTTAGAAATATTTCGAAATATAACAGTATTTCTTTAAAAGCATTTCAACGTTTGGTGCCTCTAAACTGTATTTAGTAACAAAAGGCAAAAGCTTTTTGCGTGTTTTAGGCTTTTGTTGCACAGCCGCACTTCTGTTCTCAATTTTTTTACGCCAATGGTAGTGTTAACTTGAATTTCTTGGTGTTTTAAAATCTCCATTATGATTTGCTCCTCAAAACGTGTTCTTGAGGAATTTCTTGGATATTCTGGTATTGAAATTACCGGCTAAGTCGGTTTGAAATGAGTGCGCACATCAAGGTTGCCTGTCTATGGTTTGCTTTCTGAATGAATTGTAGGAATTCATCCTTTGCAGCTACCAAGAGTGAATATGTGAGTGGGGCGCCATGGAGTTCCAGGCCATATCCATTATCCATAATTTCATAAATACCCCTTTTGGTGCTCTACTTTTTCCACAGAAACTGCGGCACTTGAAGTCTTGATTGTGTTTTAGGCCTTAACGCCCCCCTCTATACTAGCTGTAGGAATAGAAAAGCTATGTACATTTGTTCTGTAAACTTGGATTTAAGCTTTAGAAGTATCCGCTCGATATTCCCTTTGGCAAAAACATTACTCCCTTCTTTGGTAGAGTCAACTGTAATGCTGAGAGCCTTGTGTTAAGAAATAGTTGCCATTGATGAAATACCTTCTTTGCTAAACAAACAAAACACTGATCCAATAATATTACCAGATTGCTCATCCTTAAATTGTTTATTATTTGTAGATGATCTGGTCTTAATATCTTATTCTGCTTCAGATCTTCAAAATGCCTTAACAGATTTGTCCAAATTTTGTAGTGACTAGTTATTAAATATATACTAAGAAAAAAAAAGGCATAATTTTTGAAAAGAAATACAGAAAATCAACAGGTGAAAAACGCAATTTCTTCATTTCTGGTAACACGATTGAAATTGTGAATAATTATACCTACCTTGGTGTTAAGTTTTCAGCAAATTGTAGCTTTATTAATCATAAAACAAAAGCTAAAAAAACCAAGAAGATCAATCTTTGCGACTCTCCGCTACTTAGATTTTTCTCAATTATCAGTAAGTGTTTGTAGTAAAATTTTTGATTCACTGTTTTCTCCTATCCTCTATGGATCAGGAGTATGGAGAGCTAATGATAAAATCGACAATACTAAATGTGAAAAAGATACTTATCGAGAAAACTCATACATACTTTTGCAAACAATCTCTTGAAATTAACAAACAGTGTTCAAATGTAGGCTGTAGAAATGAACTATGTAGATTACCTTAAGTTTGCAACATATAATCAATACTGCTTTTGTTAAATACCTATATTATTTAAAAGAATTACCAGACAATTATATTGCCAAACAATGTCTTCAAATGTGTAAGGACATGTCTGCTAAACACCAAACAAACTATTTGAAAAAAATTGCCAAGTTAACCGATCATTACAAACTTGTAGACATATTCTCTGTTAAGAGTGAAAACAAATGGTCAAATTTCATTTCAGGTTTTAATCTTTGCATGAGAAATGACCTCACTGCTCAACAATTGAATTTATTGGAGTCAAACAGAAAGCTATCATTTTATACAGAGTTTAGATCCGGTTGCAAAATAACAGAGTTTTTAGATGCTATAAAAATCCCAAACATAGGAAAACCATCAATAAATTTAGGTTAGGAAATCACAAATTGCGAATTGAAAGCGGTAGACACACAATACCCGAAATTCCTGAACACTTAAGAAATTGTTCATTCTGCAGCTGTACCGATAATGAAAATGAATCGCATTTCTTATTTTCGTGCAATTTTTACAATGATATACGTATTGAATACTTTAGTAAAATCAACAACAGGTACCATAATATTTAATGAACTAGACAATAAGTCAATAGCAATTTTTCTATTTGGTAGCATGGATCCTTTCGTGTGTCGATCAATAGCTGCATTGTACATGACTGTATGCAAATAAGACAAGAACCTACTAATAAGTCCTTAAATGCCACAAACAAATAATAACATTGAACAATATTGTTAAAATTTTTGTTCTGATAGTTATTGATATATATAATTTCTATTATTTTATTTTCCTTTTTTCAAGACAATGTATAAACATGGGAATACTAATAAAGTTGTTGTTGTTGTTATTGTTGCATGTTGACTGAAAAGTAACTCATACAGTTAGTACTGAATAGAAATACAACACAAATTATTTTTAAAAATTCATACTAAATAGAGATGTGTGGTTGTTTTGCGTATATTTAACAACATTGCAGACAATGGTTGAGGCCCCACTGAGAACTATACCATGGTAACCACTCTACTATGGTAATCTTTTAGCGAGAGTAGTAAACTTCCACACGCTATTTTTTTTATAAAAGTCAGTAAATTTTGGCTTAGCCTGTGGTTATTCTTAGTTTTTACCATACATTTGCTTAAAATTTTAGCCAAATCTCAGCCTGGGTGTTCTTATAAAGTTTATTCTTATACAGAAAAAAGCGTTTATACCTGTAGTAAAATTTTAGCGTAGACCGTATAACAACTAACGAGCACCACGTCTTTGGGACACTGTAATTATATTTCGTCAGAGTGTCACGGACAGCTCTCATTTATTATCATTTATCACCTAGCCGGCTCTCTCAAGACTGATTTCGCGTTTAAAACATGCAGTGTTGCGACTTGCTAGCGTTTTAAAACAACAACAAGTAAACAAGGAGATAGAAAATATAACTCGTTCTGTTTTTCTGTTTCTCTTACTGGGGCTTGTCCCAGTAAGCGCTTTAGCTAATTTTATATAACCTTTTACGATATTTGTTTGTCACTGTGGGACAATGTGGGTTATGGTCGAAAAGTTTAGTGAGCTTCCAGTCCAAGGCCTCATACTGCTCGTCACCCATTATAAGCAAGGGAGTTGATTATCAGGCACATAAGCCTCTTTTAGAGGGCGTTTCACACCAGGTAGATGTAGATGATGTAGGTGTATAGAAATCTACATAGCCTCTCATTCGATCTCAAGTCCAAATTGAAATTTGGGT
>JAOBRG010372414.1:0-11719 GCA_027574985.1 Umimayanthus nakama
GGTTTAGCTCAAAAAAGCGCTTTAGACCTTTACGGATATATGCGGTTTGTTAGTTTAAATTTGTTATTATTTTTATTCTTACTATTATTAGTCACTGCATTCTCTTTATGTCCTTTAGTTCCCGTTGTCTTGTTTCTTGACCAATGCGTGTGTGTTCGTTTTCTGTTTGTTCACTATCTGTTTCCGTCTCCTTTTTGTCGTTCGTGTACGTTTGCTATAATTGTTTAGTCCGGGTGAGCAATAAAAAATACAGGTCCAAATATCATTAACCAGAATAATCACAATCAAAGCAAGATATTTCCTGTTTTAAACTAGGCAATAACTGGCAACTCATTTCTAATTTTTCGTACCCTTGCAGTTGAAAGAGCCGTGTATCCACTCAGCAAGAAATATGGAGGACGTGAAAAGTCAGGCAAAAATCGCCCTGCCAAGCTAAGAAATGTCAGATTCAGGCCAGGCCCCTATGGCGTACCTGGGGGCTCTATTCAGTTCTATGGCAGGCCGAACAGCTACGTCCAGATACCCAACGGTAAAGGAGGCAGGCTAGACACGCCCAAGTCATCCACTCTACTTGCGTGGGTCCTTAACCAGGGTCGTGCTGGACCAATCATCAACTACCACCCAGGGGCCTGGGGGGTGCACCTGTGGATGATTGGACCAGACACCCTCTTTGTCCGGTTTACAAACCGCCGTGGTCTCCGCTTCACACATCATCTCGCCTCAAGACGCTACTTCCGCAAGGGGCGCTGGAACCTGGTTTCTGCAACGTACAACTACAGAACTGGGAAGGCCAAACTCTTCATCAACTACAGGTTTGTTGCTGTGAGAAGTATCGGCAGGATGAAACTCGCTACGAACTACCCGATAAGACTTGGAGCTCGCCTTGGCGACCGTCGCTACTTCAAAGGACGAATAGCGTGTGTGAAGATATTCGCAAGGGCACTGTCAGCTCGTGATATCCGACGCGCAGGAAAGGCTTGCATCAAACGTATGTTGATGATGACTTTTTAAGAGTGTCCAAAAGCTTTAGATTAATAAATCCATATCCTCCTTCGTTGCATTATCAAGATTATAAGCAATTTTTAAAAAAGGAACCGGCTGACAAGGACAAAGTCATTTTTGTGAGAAAGACGTTTTTTATGTTTCATTTTTAAAGATTATTTTCTCCTCAATCTGTATTCAGCGTTTTTTGTATTTCCACTGTTTTCCATCTTTCGACTTTCATTCTTTGTTCCAAATAAGCTCTTTGAATTTTTCTATTTTGTATTTACTTTTCAGGGCTTGTTTAAGTTGTTGTATTTGTCTCTTGTTTTTTGTCTCCGTGTCGATTAGTGATTGTACACTACTCTAGTCTCAACACCTACCTTTCTTTCTAGCTAAATCCCACTGTGTCTTGATTGGTACTGTACAGACAAACCACACGCACATCCACACGTACACTAACAACGAAAGCACGCACATGCACACAATTAAACACATGCGACTTCACGTAAACATGTCACTTATATCACACATATATGTGACAAAACACACACCATATCATGAGAAATTATCAAGTTTTACAAGACTCAAAAGCCAAACCGGGAAAGCCGCCGGCTGGAAATTTTGTAAGAAGTAATTATAAGAAAATTAAAACTGTTGAAGCGATCTGTGTACATGATTAGAAATTTGAAAATAAAAGTTTTGCAACAGATCTGAAAACGTAAAAACGAATTTTCGAACGCCTACTGCAGTGATCTTCAAAGAATAGAAATTTGTAAGAGACACGGAATGTAACTCTGTTTTTACTTTTAGCGTTTTTAGATCTGTTACAAAAATTAAAAAAATAAAAGTTAATTATCAAACTTTTAACTGGTCCAGCAAAAATCCCATTCATTACTGGCATTTTTGTCCAAGGATGTAAAATCTCACGTAATATATAATCTCAGTATTTATTGTTCCGCGATAGTCTTTGTTTGTCTGTCTGATAACGAGTACGTTTGTGCAAATATCGTTATAATGAGAATACATGCCTGCGCACGTTTAATTTTTCATGTTCAGGAGTTGATGGTTGTTTATCTTATCTCATCCTTTCTGCAGGTCGACCAAAGCCGCCTCCTGGTCCAAGTATGTATTCATGAATTTTGTTTTTAAAAATGGTTCAAAGAATCTGTCAAGCTTAACCGCTGGTTATCTTTATTCATACAGGAAATGTCCGGCCATTGGCAATATATCCTTTGAACCGAAGGAAAGGCTACAGAGAAGTGTTGAGAAGGGCACCAACGGCCCGTGGTGTTGGTGTTCGCTTCGCTCCCGGACCTGACAGAAGGCCTGGCGGCTCACTGTTTTTCTTTGGCAAACGAAACAGTTACGTGGAGATCAAAAACCGCGCGGGAGGCCCCCTAGACGCGGGAAGACGCGGCGGATCGATCACTCTAGGCGCGTGGGTCTACAACTTAGGCGGCGCAGGTCCAATTCTTCACTATAAACCTAATGGATGGGGAGTGCACTTCTGGTATGTCACCTCCAAGACGCTGTTCGTGAGGTTCACGAGACGTGGCAGCCTCCGCTCGACACCTGCGCTGGCCACACGCCGCAACATGAGGAAAGGATGGAACTTTGTAGCGGCCACCTACCGCCGCCGCACTGGAACCGCAAGACTTTTCGTCAACAATAAATTTGTGGCCAGGAAGCGAATCGGTAGGATTAGGCTTGCTACCAATTACCCCGTCAGACTCGGAGCTCGCAAAGGAGACAGACGCTACTTCAAGGGCCAAATCGCGTGTGTACAGTTCTATAACAGAGCGTTGACAGCACGACAGCTTCTTCGCCAAAGTAGGCTGTGCATTAGAGGTGAGAAGAACGTGTAAGGAGTATGTTAAGACAAACCGATCCTTCGTAATTCAATAGCAGCGTGCTGCAAAATTGACTGTTAGCCGCACCACTCGTGATTGCCCCTTTTTTTACTTTTAGAACAGACCTTGTCTTGAGATTTGCTTTCAAATACATGTCAAGCAACCTTTATACAAATTTTATGATTACTAAGTATAATTCAAAGCTCTGTAAGCGGACATTAAGCATTTTGTACTGTACTTTTGAAGATCAAAATTTATCGATCTCCTTGCATTTCGCATTTAACCCGCAAACTTACCCTAATATCTTAGTATTCCGTTCCTTTGACCTTCTCGCTTCCCAATCTTCAACTGTATTCTTGTTACAACTACAACGGCTACAGGCTCTCTTCACCTAACACTTTACATAGTTTCACAAGACTCTGTCCGTTGCCATATTTTCATAACCTTAGCAGTTTTTCTCCATTATTTGACTGCAATTATGCAGTTGTTTATCGTAAAGACTGTTTTGGCAGTTCTTCAATAACTTAACATAATAAGACCAATAAACTACTCGCATCGCTAGTGTTAATTGTCAACCAATATACGTTTAGATACTGCCTGAAGGCACTCGGCTAACCCTAACCATAACACTAACCCAAACCTTTACCCTAACCCTTACCCTCAACCCAAATTTACAGTAAATCTAAATCTAAACTTAAACTAATTTTAACCCTTAGTAAGCAAAGTAAACAAAGGTGAGACAGACAAGAGGAACGTTTGTAGGACCTATCTTTAAGATGTTTTCAATATTGATACCAAATTTCGTGTTTAGGGCGTGGTCCAATCCCAGGCCCCAGGCCAAAGCCAATCAGGCTCCGTATCCGTTACCTCGGTTGCTATAGAGACACGAGCAGGCGAGCTGTAGGAAGAAGGATCGCCAACTTGCACAGGTTTGGACGACGTGCTATCAAAAAGTGCGCAATGTTAGCTTACCGGCGTAGGTACAAAATATTTGGATTGGAGAACGGAGGAGAGTGTTATGCTTCAAACAGCTTGAAATACGGAAGATACGGAAGAACTCGAGGGTGTCGAAATGGTCTGGGTGGTAGATGGAAAATCAACGTGTACTTCATTGTCAGAGGTAAGAAGACATCTGTACACTATCCCGTTTACGGAGAGTCATTTTAGTTTAAATTTCTTTTTGGCCATTTAGTTCTCAGCTTAGCCTCAGACTTACAACTCTCAAGTGTTTTCTCAATAACGTAGATTTTACGAAGAGATGAAAGAACAGAAAAAAGTTTGACAGGACGCCTTATTTGAATGGTTACATGCTGCGGTTTTTATGGTTTAAAACTTTATTACAGCTTGATAAGCTTTCCAAACCTACTCAAAGTTACTCACCTTACGTTTTTCGGTGATACTTTCTCTCCTAGCTCTCGGAGTCGAAAACTGACATGTGTGTCTTATCTTTGACATCTTCTCTGGGTGTAATGATTGGTTTTCATTTCTTAACCTGGAAACGAAAACAAGCGAACCGAGCTCGAACTGAGTTTCTAGAGTTCTGATTGGTTCTGCCAACACTCAACGAACGCATATACTTTCTTATTGGATTTTGGAACGCCTGGCGTTGTGTTTTAATTTTGACTGTGATTTGGTCGGTGCCTGAACAAGATTTTGTATACAGCTTAAATAGTTTCGTTGACCAACAACGAATAGCTACAGTCTGTAAGTCCTTTTTGATTGGACAAACGAACTGTTTTCAAGACTAAAAACTACCTAAGTGTTGCTTTTCTAATGTTTCCTGTCATTGGCAGACAAAACAGAATGTAAAAATGTAGGGAACGAGTTTTGCAAGCTCAAACGAAAACTCCCTGTCTGAATCTGTAGCTGCACAAGTAATCTCTCGTTGTAGGTTTCCCCGCCACGTCTGTGTGGTTTCCCGTTAGCTCAGATACATTGGTTTTGAGGCATTACACGTATTTTTTATAAGAACAAGTAATTTTCGAAAGAGGCTTGGCTGTTCTTAATTTTTTGGCAGTTTTAACCTCGAATTGCTCTTAAATTGTTCTCATTCCTGATATTTCCAATAGTGGATTAGTTGCCTGGAAAGTAAAAAGGCGCTAAGAAATACTTTTTTGTTATTGTTTCATCAAGCTATATGCAAAAAAACTTGAAACTGCCGATACAGCGTCCGCGAACGTCACGGGGCTTGCTTATCACTCTTCCAGCCATCTAACTCTAACAAGTCTTTGTGCACATGTATCATCTCGGTTCGTGGACAAGGATTAATTAAATTTCTTAAACCTATTGGATCAAAATTTCAGCCTGGTACTAAAAAAGTTTGTTAAAACGTGTATTCACTTTTGTTGTATGAAATCAGGGATAATGTTTTTTGTTTTGTTCCACATATCCAGGATCCGCTAAACCAGGTCCCATCCGACCGAAGCCAGGAGGAAGAGGTACGCAGTCATTCAAGTAAAAAGCTTAAATCGCATGAGGAGCCTTGAAAAAGCGTTAAGTTATTTGTGGATTTATATGTTTGTCACCGTTGAAGGGTCTGACACTATTAAAATGAATTCGAAACTATAGAATCCCTCTTATAAGCTCTATTCTCCAGATGTGTGACCCTTCTCCTTCTTTCACCGTTACCTCACAGCATGCAGAAATGTTCCAGTTGTTGCAGTTTTCTTACGTTTTGGAAATCTTGTTTCAAATAAATGACTAGTAGGAATTATTATCTGAAATGGATTGACCAATTAATTCCGGTAATGAGGTTACCCGATATAACGGCACTCTCCGCCTCCCCTCCCCCCCCTTCCAAACCGAATTATGCATGTAAACCTACCCAAACTCCTTGTGAACTTTAATGGGATTTTACAGTATCGCGTCGAGAACTTTCCCATTGCTGTTGTGGTTATATCTTGTTACTACTTGTCATTGTCATTGTTAGCTCCATTGTTATTCTTACTATTGGAGAATATTTTTATACCAAAACACATTTTCTTGTTTCAGTGTGCAGAAAACGATTAGAACTTGGTTTCCTTATCGACGGGTCTGGAAGTATCGAGAAAGCCGGAAGGGGCAATTTCAAGAGAGTTTTGAAATTCGTGCGGGACATGGTGTCATCCTTCGTGATCTCCCCGCGTTATACACGTGTGGGTATCGTGTTGTACTCGACCAACACGATCCCGATCTTTGGATTCAGAAGGTAATGCAAAAACTTTACACAAGGTGCAACACTCCATAGTCCCCTTCACATGTAAAGGCGGTCTTAGCAAATTAATGCATTTAGTGTTTACCATTGAAAAAGTGCCCCCGCTTTAGGTGACGCAACTTTCTAAACATGATGACCGCTCTCTAAATTACCGAAATTTTAAAAACTTAGTTTTCTCATCAACAAACCGTTGATAAGAGCTTCTGTTTGCAAATAGAAATTATAATGTTTGTGTTCATTCGAAAGTGTTGCAACAAAAAAGGCGAAAAACAGATGCAGTTTCCTCATGAACATTTGTGGTGCAATAAAATGACAAACGTTAAACAGTCGTTACATCTTGAGGATGTGTCTTTTTTCAGATATCGAAACAGAAGACAAGTCCTAAAAGCTGTTAGCCGTATAAGGTACCCACGTGGAGGCACAAGGACGGGTCGTGCCCTCTTCTACACGCTGAAATACTTATTCGCTCGCACTCGCCGACGTGTCCCCAAGGTGCTTATGGTACTCACTGACGGAAAATCGCAGGACAGCGTCAGCGGCCCTGCAAACAACTTGCGTCGTGCTGGCGTTAGAGTTTTTGCCGTTGGCGTTGGAAAAAGTTACAAGATAAAACAGCTGATGAACATGGCTTCGAGAAGGAAATCAAGGCACGTTTTCACCGTCAACTTCAGGAATTTGAGGTCTATTGTACGGATCATTAAGAGCAGGATCTGCAAAGCGCGGCGACCCAGGCTAACTGTGTGGCATTACAAGTGGGTGGGCTGTTTCAAGGATAACAGGCGTAGGGCTGTTGGTAGAATGATCGCTAATTACCGAGGGCATAAGAACGCTGTACAAAAGTGCGCGCTCCTGGCGAAGAGGAAGCGTTTCACAGTGTTTGCCGTTCAATACGGTGGCCAATGTTTTGCAGGAAGGAGATCGAAGTACTACAGATATGGACGCTCGAAGAAGTGCAAGGGTGGAAAAGGAGGTTCTTGGGCAAATGATGTCTACCTGATCAAGAGAGGTACGCAGCTAAGTTTTGAAGGAGTTTTATTTGCTTCGTATCAAAGAACTGTTAAACAGGTGTCAACAAAAAATAAGTTTTTGGAACTCAAACCCCAGGGCTCTTACGGGTCCTTAAAAACCTGGAAAGTCCTGGAAAAATAGAAAGTCAAAATCCAGGCCTGGAAAACCTGGAAAATAACTCTCGGTCCTTGAAAGTCCTGAAAAATCAGGTTACTTCATGAGCTTATTCTTTTTTTGGAAAAATTTCCATTTCTTAAAATTTCTCATGTTCGCCACAAATCTGGCTACAAATTCATGCAAAAAGATCGCTAAAATTCCTTCTTATCGCTTCTTGCTCGAGCTTGTCTGCGTCCGCCCCTGTCCATTGAGAAACTGGGCGCTAGCTACCCCTGAAGAGTTTTGATGGACCCCCCAAAGCTCTTTCCGCCATGAGCCGAGGTCGTATTTTTATCGCATTTTTGCTTTTCGTTCGGTTGTTTTAACCCAGTAGTATTGGTTGCTATCAACTCGTTCTGTAAGATGTACATGTATTCATATAATGTTATCTAATTCCAAAGAAGAAGAATGACGTAATCTGTTCGGGTAAGTGTATCGCTATCTATCAGCAAATACAAAAAGATGTGAGGACCAATCACATTTGTGTATTTTTTTTTTCAGAAAACCACAGTAAGTTTCTACTTAAGTTACTTGCACTACCCAAGCTCGTTCATGTTTCATGCTAGTTTCCAAAGCTTGCAGGTGCAAATCGTAGTATCTAGTGTCCGAAATTCCATGAAGTTCGTCATATTTGATTTTATATATAGATTTTGAATTTTTATGCCCAATTTGGAGTACATTTTTATGTGCTTACTTTTATTATTAGAATGTTTTAGCAAATACATTCAAGTTTTACTCTTTTATTACCCTGTAGTTTTAGTTAACTAAGTAAGAAATAAGTAAGTAAGTAAGTATGTGGTTATTTAATTAAATAATTATTATATTGATAAGTAAACAAATAAACCTCAAAACAGCAGGATTCCCGCAAATAGTTCCGTTGAGTGCTGCTCAATGATGTGAAACTTTGGAGATAATTGGCAGTTGCCAGTGAAGCCGAACATTCAAATAAGTAAAGTACAACACAACTTACTATTCGCTTGCTCTTTCCAAGGTCCCTATCGTCCAAGACCAAGACCACCTCCTCGGCCAAGGCCCCCAACTCGTGAGTGTTGCATTGTCGGTTCTATACAGTTACTTAGTATAAACGTTAAAAGTCTCATTTAGAAGAGTCTGTGATTATTTGTTAATCATATAGTTATAGTTAAGTATTCTGTTGGATAGAGAGTTGTATCCAGTATCTAGACAGGGGACCTTATGTCCTATTGTATGTACAGAAGGATTATACTCCGTGAATCGTGCATTTCATGTTTTATTTTGCTCTTTCTGATCACTTTCTTAATTCTTCATCCAAGCTCTTCTCCCTTCTAGTCCTTTCCAGTTTGATTTGTTAATGTTATTAATGTTCTAAATCTTATTTGGAGCTGGCTTCTCCCCTCATTCAGGAACACAGAAAACCCAGGGGCGTAGCCAGGATTTTCCCTTGGGGGGGGGGGGAGCGAAGCGATTTTTTAGAGAAATGCTCACTTCTAGTAGACAGACTGGGACATACTAGTGAGTGTTATATAGAGGTACAACAGAAGAGGGGGCGGCCCCATGCCCCCCCTCCTCTGGCCCCTGAAACCATTCTAGTTTTTTATAAATCTGAACTCAAAATTTACTTTTAACTAAAGTGCGCATCTCTTTAGACCAAGACATAATTGACATAATGAAGTTTGCCCAAATTATATGGAAATATATGAAGGACAACATCTTGCCACACAGCCAAAATCCCACACATTTGCTTACAAATTATTCAGATTTCCATTGTTAACATGAATAAGGGTTTGAATGGTTATTCTTTATACCAGGGGCTTTCTAAGTCAGGGGGTTTTTCTTATCACGCAGAACCGTTGCGGGTAAACTGATTTACTCGTTTAACAGTAAAAATAGTTTTTTAAATTCTCTTTTAAACCTTCAGGTCGCGTTTCCCCGCGAGTAGTTTACCCTCTAAACCGATTGTATGGAAAGAGAGAAAAACGGAGACGAAGCCGCGCGGCAATTTTCAGTGGGGTGCGATTCGCCCCAGGACCCTTCAAAAGACCCGGCGCCGCTATAGAATTCGCAGGCCGCTCAAACAGTTTCGTAGAGCTACCCAACTATCGAGGACGACTGGACACTAAGAACTCCATTACGATTATGGCGTGGGTGAAGCACATGGGTCGTGCTGGTCCGATCTTAAACTATGACCGAAAGGCTTGGGGGGTCCATTTCTGGATGGTTTCACCCAAGACCTTGTTTGTACGGTTCACCAAACGCGGAAGGCAGCAATCTACTCCCGCTGTTATTGCACGCATGCGCCCCGGACGATGGCATCTTGTTGCAGCCACTTATAATGGATTATCTGGAGTAGCAAGGCTGTTTGTTGATAGGAGATTTGTTGCTGCTAAAGGCATTGGTCGCATGCGGCTTGCTACTAACTACCCCGCCAGAATGGGTGCACGGATAGGGGACCGCAGATACTTCCGTGGAAGAATCGCGTGCTTCCAGCTGTTTGACCGTGCGTTGACTGCACGTCAGATCCTTGGCAGGAGAAGAGCTTGTCTCCGACGTGGTAAGCTGATAGCAGTACACAGTATGAGTCTCGTGGTGGCGTGACAATAGTAACAGCACTCCTGGGTTGTGTGACAAAGGAAGATGGCTGCACTAATGTAACACAGTTGTTGAAAGTCTCATCGCAGTAATGGTTGCTAAAATGTTGTAGAACATTCTTGTTAGATGCTGAATCCTGTGTAACAGTAATGTTGTCTTACACTAGAGACTCACTCTGTGTCCAACATCAATGGCCTTGCATATTTTTAATCTTTGTAACATGCTCATTTTTGTTTTCTTTGTAGGTCCAAGACCGCACCCACCTCCGCGCCCCGGCCCCTTCCCTCGGCCAAGCGGAAGAGGTATATTTAAACTAAATTCGCTTTCTTTTGTTTTCTGCTCGCGAACATCTGTCACGTTATTTGGGATACACTTTTATTTGATTTAGTTTTATTTAAGTATCAGGATTGTAACTCCTTTCAGTTTGATTGAATAGACTTCTGTGTAATGTTTTTTTAAATCGGTCTTCGCCATGCAGCTCAATGCACTATGATATAATACAATAACAATACAATACAGTACAGTACAGTACAATGTAATATAAAACGAACAATGCAACACAGTACGATACTATACAAAACAATGCGTTATATACAATAGACTACAATAGACTTCGATGCATGACAGCGGTTCAACACAACACAATAAAATGCAGGTCAGTACAGTGCCATGTAACATAATGCATTACAGTACATTACAGTACGATATAATACAACACAATAATTTTATTATCTCAATGCAAGTTATAAGAATAAGAAGACTAAGATAAAACGTTGTAATTCTTTGTCAAAAAGTCAAAACGCTAAATGTTTAAAACGTTGGTGAACCTCTGAGTACTCCGAAAGCTAATGTTTATGGAAACCCTACTAACTCTCAAAACTCGACACTTTTAAAATTTCGGAAGAAAGTTCAAACTATACAACACAAAATTCCATACTATACAACACAAAATAACATTACACAAAACAACATGACACAGCAACACACATTTCACTACACTGTAGCAATAAAGATAACGAATGTTTGAAGTTAGCTGAAATGGCCTCTAAGACTAATGTCTAACTTCCTTACCCGCGGGTTCCTTATCCCGTCCGTAAGGGTCTGCATTGAAGCAGCCAACCAGTGGCATGAAGTATCACAAGGTAGAAAAGTAACGCCAGTAACAATGTTCATACGTGTGCTAAAACCCTTACCATCATGTTTTTCAGTTTGTCGCAAACGTCTTGATCTCGCTTTCCTGATTGACGGCTCTGGCAGTATCGAGTACTACGGCCGTGGTAACTTCAAACGATGCCTCTACTTTGTCAAGAAAATGATTGCTTCATTCCATGTCTCTCCTCGGCATGTCCGCGTTGCCGTCGTGCTTTTCTCATCCCGCCCGCATCTCATTTTCAATTTTAACCGCCACCGCAACAAGTTCTCCGCTATTAAAGCTGTGAACGGAATCCGATACCCACGAGGAGGAACTCGCACTGGGAGAGCTCTGCGCTTTGTAAAACGTAGGGTGTTTAAAGGACGAAGCCGCCGCCGCCGTGTTTTGGTTGTGATGACCGATGGCAAGTCGCAAGATCACGTAACGAGAGCAGCGAATGTGCTCAAACGAAGTGGAGTTGAGATCATTGCTCTTGGTATTGGGCGAAAGTATGTCATGAAACAACTTCGACACACGGCTTCCAGTCACCGTCACGTGTTCAAAGCCCCGTTTAGATATCTTCGGGCCGTGGTACGACGCATCAAAAGAAAAATATGCAGAAGGCGACCGCGTATCATTGGACGTAAGTATAATCTTGGTTCACTTACGATACGAATCAAATTTAAGAAACTTTTGGAAAAATCTATCTTCGGTAAATACTCAGATATGTGATGCACTTTACTGCCAATGACCCCCTACTTACTTGTTAATGTTTGTTACAATTGTTGTTCTTGTCATTGTTCATGTTTTTTTTTCCTGTATTTAATA
>JAOBRG010372436.1:0-11715 GCA_027574985.1 Umimayanthus nakama
GAGGTACTCTTCATAATACTTGGTGGCCGTGTCCTGCTGGCTCCTCCATGATCTGGGAACCTAATTAATTTGATTGATTTATAGGGTCGGCACTTGGAGGCTTGGTGTTTCTAATTTTTCATGATTTATATGCTCGTGTGTAACAGGTCTAATCACTAGTCGGTACTCACTGTTGCCACGAGGAGAGGGTGAAGGCCGACACCCACAGCAAGCCAACCACCAGTAGCTTGGGCATATAGAATGACAGAAATCTCCTCTCACTCTGCAGCAGACACACCCAGCAACACCATGATCATATTGATAAAATTAATACAATAATAATCATATACATAAAAAATTACTCAATGCTGATTAGTTAAGAGCAGTGCAATTACTTAATATAATTCTGTGCAAAATTTTTTAATTCCAAGCAAAAATTTGTAACTCCATGCAACTACAAATTAAAGTTCAATAATCTGATTGTCCCAGAAACAGTGCTATTCAAAATAAACCAATCATGCACAACAAGTGGCGTGATCTGAGGTGCTATGCATTGTGTCACAAGAAACTTGATAGTTGCCACAAAGCCCTGATAGTTACAAATCTGCTAATTTTAAATGTGAATGCCAAGGCAGTTTGTGTAGAACTTCCACTTGTGCTGTGTCCTTTTCTTAAAAAAATGCCATAAATATATATAAATTCACCTATTACTTGGAATGATTGGATTTAATGAGAATATCAAACTTCAGCCTTGATGCATGGCCTCAGTTTGATATTTCATATAAAGTTAAAGCGTCTCACTATTGGTTAATTAACAGTTGTTCATTCTGACATTAATACTAACCAATGCCCCACTGAAGCCGATTTTGTAAAACACAAACAATATCTCAGCTTTTGACCCAGCCGTCCAAATACTACACTGTGTGAGACCATTCACTTTGATTGTCTTGTAGAGTAGAAGTGTTAAGTTTTCCTGATTTCTCAAAAGTCAAATTGACAAAGGCTGAAAACTTACAGCATTTACTTTTTTCTTTGATATTGACAACATAGCAGGACAGGGGTTAAATGGAAGGTTATAATCACCTGTCTTATGCCGTGAAATGCACACAACCAGAAGAGCAACAGAAAGCACAGGAATGACGCTTGGAACACTGAGTCAAACATGCCAGGCACCCAACTATTGACCAGGAAGTTCAGAGGGAACAGGGGGTCTGGGGAGAAAGGTCAGTCAAGAAAGTTATCTGGGACCAGCCAGCTGCTGCTGGAAGTGGCTCCGTGATTTGCTTACCAAACAATATAAAAAAGTTATAACAATTATAATATTATTTATAACCAAAACCTTAAAACAATACAAAACCAAGCAAATACAAAAGAGCTTCTTTGTTGATCGATCACAATGAGAGAAAATGAAGCTATGATACATCCTTAATGGTTTTTTTCTGCTTAGCTTTATTACGCTTGAAGACTAGTTTTGAAAAAAAACAAATTTCTGCATTAATGAGTTGCTGAGTTTGTACTTTGATCAACAAAGGTTGATACAGCATGCTTTTTGTCTAACGTTTGGTGTTTAGCAGCCATTTTGGGTGTCGGCCCTTTGTTTAAGCAGTTCTTAGCTTTTAATGTATTGGGGATGTTACTTTAAAGATTTTTCAGGCTGCTCTCAAATGGATTCTCACTTTTTTAGACTTTGGTAGTGCTGCACATGCAAGTCTTGAGACAATTTAACATTTTAACATTTAATATACTAAAAAACAGGAAAATAAAAATGTTTTTTTAAACTCAAGGCACCTTTAGTTAGTAATAATTCTATTTTACATACCATTATATAACAACAGCAGTGGGAGTAGAATTGATATCCATCTGAAAATTAAAAATTAATTCAACTACAAATAGAAACCTTTCAAAATACTTGTGCACCATACCAGAAAAATGAAAATTAATAAAGTGTTAAGGCGCTTAATCAAGAAAACATGGTACAGATAATTAAAACTGGCTAATGCTGAAATGGTTAGTTAATACATACTTCTGTTCTATGGACCAGTGTTTAAGTGGAAAGCTCCTCAGTGAATGGGCGAACATGCACTGAAAGAATAACAGTGTTAAGAGATTAATTTTAATTGAAAGTTAGATTAAAACACAACTTACGGCAAGTACTTGACTCAATGTCGAGGAAAAACATGGACTTTTTAAAATGTACACATGTTAGGCTAGGAACAAGAAACTGCTTACCAAATCCAGACATTAACTGGGACCATAGATGACAGGACCAGCAACATACTGGTAAGCCTAAACCAGATTTCCAGCTAGGTTTTAACTTGCTATGATAATATAATACAACGGTTCTTTGAACGTATTTTGCATAGCCTTAATGCATTTACAAATATTGAAACTTATGTAAAACAATTATGTAAAACTATCTTTTAATTATATCTTTTACCCTACAATAAAAAAAATGAACTCAAACCGACTTACCGTTACCATGAATGTCAGTACTAGGAACACAAATCTAAACCAGATCTCAAACTGGGTAAACTCAGCATTGTAGTACTTGAACTGAAAAGGAGACACAAAGTCACACTTATTTAGTTAGCATAATAGATGACTTTTATGTATTGTGTGGTCAAAAGGACCCCTCTACCAACAACTGAAAAATTTCTTAACACCAAAATATATTTTATTTAAATTTTATTTAGTTCTTGAATAATGAAGACAAAGACCATAAAAAGTGATTTTTTAAATTTATGACATTGACTTGCAAGCTCAAGTCTCCTCCAGGCAAGTTCTATTAAATAAATGTCAGCAATAATTGTAACATAATGTAATGTACTTTACAACAGATTACTGGAAACTTACTGTAAACAAGATGTCTGCAACTTTTATACCAGGAGCAAAGTCCAACCCATTAAATTCTACTTTGATGACATACGATGGGTAATCAACGTAACCAAGGTGGAGAATAACCAGCGATGAACAGTCCTAGAGAAGAGTTATGGCACACAAAAATAATCAGTAAGGATTGTTCATTCAACTTTTGAGTGGGGGTGACAGGGAGTGTAGAAAATTTGATCAGTGTAAGATTTTTGCCCCAATGATAAACAAGAGAGATGATTATTTTTAGTTGAAAAGCAGTGCATGATATTTTGTGTTTCAAGGTGGGGGAGGGGGGGGGGAGATTCGTTCAGTGTAAGATTCTTTGCCCCACTGATAAACAACCTTGACAAACAGTTATTTCCAGTGGAAAACTGGCTTTTGTGGGGGTGGACTTCAAAGAATTGGTCAGTGCAAGAATTTCTACAGCAATGACAAACTAGGCAGATATTTCTTTCCAGCTAAAAAGCAGTGCATGGATATATTGATTTCTGAGGGGAGGGGGGGGGGTCCGAAGATTTGGTCAGTGTGTGAATTTTTTCCCCACTGGGAAACAAGGCAGATATTTCTTTCCAGCTGAAAAGTGATGCATAATAATACTAAATTCATTTGACTTTTGAGATGGGGGCTAATTGAAAGATTTGGTCAGTAATAAAGCTGTCTTGTTTATTCCACTGATAAAAAGGGCAGGTATTTTTCAGTTGAAAAGCAGTGTATGATAAAGAACTTAATATCAAGCTTGAGTATTTACTTGCTTTTGGGTGCTGCTGGAACTTTTTCGAAATCTTCCAAATCCATCCCCCAACCCCCCCCCCCCCCCAAAAATGTCAAGTGATCTGTCCTTTTAATGGTATCATATCTAATGCTCTAAGTTAAATATAGAAAACAATAAACAATCATGTAACACTGGAACTAAAAACAAACAATGTTTACTTATTTAATAAAATCAACAATTTATGAAACAACAAATAATGCCCAGAATACTTCAGATGGAAGTACACCCACTCTTTGCTAACATCCAAAATATCTGCACAATAATTTATTTTGTTGGCTGTTTCATGTTATCTAGAAATCTTGCAAGCAGTTTTCAAGCACTAAGTACTTAATGTACAAGACTAGACAGTTCAATATTATTTCAGCCAATTTTAATGTATGAGTCATGGAAATTCACAAACATTTTTTTAAAAATGCATTCGACCCTTTTGGGCGCAGGTTGAACAAACTACTCGCGGTCTTATAAACACAACTGACTCAATGAAAACAACTTGGCTGATGACTTATATTGTGGATCGAAATAAAATCTCTGGGAAGATCTTAAAACTAGCTGACAGCTATTTTGGTACCTGCTGATTTTATAAATGTGTACCTAGATCTGTAGAAACAGTACCTTTTCACACTTTACTGATCTAGTGCGGTTTGATGGAATCTTCGTCAGCAGCTTTAAACTGTTGTCTTTCTCCCATCCTGAAACTTGCACACTCAAGTGGAATTTCTTTATGAAAGAGCTGTCTGTAAGCAGAAATAGAATCTGAGTCATCTATTAAGTGTAAATTCCTGCAGCTATATAATTGAAGACACGAGTGCAAATATGACGTAAGTGACCCCCGATCATATTTTTATTTCCCCCTCGAAAACTTCACATTTTCCCTGTAGTTACATTGGGAGAATTTGTTTCTTTTATGGTACTGCAATATTAGTTAGCACATTGTTTTTGCACTAGACTCTTCAATTATCTACTTATGAATTAGTTTCCTTTTTTAAATTGTGTTTTATTTAAACTCTCCTTTCTTAGCCTACAAATTTTTACTATGGGAGAAAAGAATGTCTCCTTTTATTTAGAGGGTTACTTTTTGTCCTACAAATTTGAAGTTTTTTCCTAATTTTTTAGCATTTTTGGATACTTCAGTGCAATTTATTTAATATTTATTTATTTATTTATTTATAAAGCTTTAACCACATTATGGTTAGGTATACACAACAGAGCGCGGCTCCAAATTAAGTGTGCCCATTTTAAAAAAAACTAATACCACAAGGCTAAATGCATTACGATAGTTTACATCAAACAGCAAAAATAACTTCTCAAAACTTAAAAGATAAATTGAGGGTACACAACAAGATACATTAATAGCAGCAAGTTGGTGGAGTAGCAAGTTCATTGCAGGCAGAGCATTTGGGACAGATGGTCCTCCAAGTATTATATGTATCTGGATAGGGCAGTAATAACTTATTTTGAAATGATAATATTAATCAGGGTCTGGAAGGGTAGTCTCAGAATGCAGGATTTCACTAAAAAATGGCATGGGATTGGGGGATTTGACTGCTCCAAGGAAGTTGGATTTGCTGAAATTGGGCGCAAGATGTGGGATTAGTGTCCAAATACGTGAAAAGAAAGTTGGATGCACGATTCTCATAAAAAAGATGTGGAATGCAGAACAGAACCCCCACCTCCTTTCAGACAATGATTTTTTTCTTAATCTTAAATGGTGTGAGGTTGGTGCAGTTGGTAAAATTTTTGACTGCCAACTAGAAAGTTTCAGGTTCCATCCCTGGCTTGGTATCCATGAACAAGAAGGTTTTAAAGGCCTTTGGTCTAGTCTCTCGAAGTTCTATAAATTTGAGGAACTCAAAAGAACCCACACATTTGTCAATAAGAGCCAGCTGGTGTTGAGGTCTGGACATCACCTCTTCCCCTACATACTCCTGCTAATTAATAGCGATTAGCGAATAGTGACACAAAAAACGTCAGTAACTGAATACTGTAACTTAGAACACCTTTCTTGGTTCCAGATAGCTTGATTTTACAAAGAAGCCACAACTGCTGGTTAAATGTTGATAGCAACCTTGTCTTCAAGAAGAAGGGACCCGTCTAGCAAGAGTGAAGAGAGAAAACAATATGAGAAATTTTTGCCCCGTTATTTACATGTAAGGCAAATGAGATATTCCAAAATGTTACATTGTCAAGTACCCTAGGCTGGGTTAGTTGTCAAAATAAAAATAACATCTGAGTTCAAAATCATAACTAATGTCACCTCTTCCTCCACCTTGATATTGATAGGCGAGTTTAGTTACACCTGCCCAGTAATAAATTTCAATAGTCAGATCTGCATATTGGCTTCATCTAGGTTGTACTATGTTGATTGTAAAAACTCAGAACTTAGAATATATACTCTCTAGTTAGATTTCTCTAGTGCCGAGAGGACAGTCAGCGGTTGGTAAGTTGTTTAAATCCTGTGAAGGTGGCATGGCACCTTCGACGGTATTATGGCTGGCATGGCCATAAAATCGCCGAAGGCGTAAAAAACCTCCTTAATGTAATTTATACATGTATTCACCTAAATTACAATGATTTTTTAAAATCTGACAATTCTCAAAATAAAGTGTACATGAAAACAGGACAAAACTGTAACATGTTCAACTCACAGATAAATCTTTGACTGTAACTCTGGGAAGTTGTAACGCATCCTGAGTATGTGTTGATATTATAGGCGGACCTGCAGAACAATTAAGAGTACATTTTTTAATTGACTGTCCAAGTCCCATATCACTGTGACTCATATTAACTTTGTTTGTCTTGAAGTCGGAGAATAGACATGATTGGTGTTATTTATTCTAACTTTTTAGCCGATTGACAAAAACCCATAAAACGATCATTAATTTTATTTTGTTTGGTGTTGTCGTTCTAACTTTTGAACCAGTTGACACAAAACCCATAAAACGGCCATTCATTTCCTTTGTCTTGTAGAGTAGAATTGATTGGTGAACATTATTCATTCTAACTTTTGAACCATTTGACGAAAACCCATAAAAAGACCATCGTTTTGTTTGTCTTGAAGATAAGAATGATTGGCATTTTAATACTTTGTTCTAACTTCTGAACCAGTTCTCAATGACCCATAAAATGACCATTCATTTTGATTGTCTTGAAGAACAAACATGTTTAGTGTTAGACAAATTTCAAAGTTGAGAATTACCATAATACTGAAAATTTGATATTTAATAATATAAACAATAGTTTGTTTAATTTTATACAGTAGGACAAGATTAAAGCACACATCTGTGTTTAATATAAGAACCAAATAACTTTGATAAAACCTTCATTTTTATTGCAAGTTCAACACAAAATTACTCTTGTTTTTTATACACAATATAACTGGAGTTGACACTGAAAGACTGGTTTTTTTCTGGAACTTGCACCTCTTGAGCCTGGGATTGTTCGGAGCTTTAACTTGTCCCCGAAATATTGAAACTGGAAGGCTACTAATTGTATATTGTCATTGAATTACTCATTCAATGAAAACAATTTACATGTACGCCCCTAAATAAGAAAACTTGCCAAAGTGAAAAACCCAAACTTCAGATTTTATCTCAAGCGTGTTCTAACCACTAAGAAAAGTCAAAAAACATTTAGGAACAGATCATAAGGGGTGGAAATAAAAGTAATTTAGTTAAAAATATATACTAATGTTTATTTGCAATTAAGTAGCTTTTGATTAACGGACAGTCGCCTAAACTTTTCGAGCAAGACAGTTTAGTTTATTAATTGAAATCCTCATTCATACAACTCAAAAATGCTGCACAGCCACAAAGTATATGAAACACATAAAATAAAACATGACTAATGTACTTAACTACTAATAACTGAAACGAACATCAAAACTTGCTGCGACGCGCACGACTGCTTGCAAATCAATTCAACATCTGATCTCTAGATTGGCCTTTGGAATACCTAATGTTTTTCTCGCACACAACTGCAAAATAAAAAATTCTTCGCTAAAGAACGCTTGACAATCCATGACAATACTTTCTATCAGCAACAAACCTGCCAATCCAATGATGAGTGTTGAAAAAAAGGCAACAAAGAAAGCGACGAAAACCATAACAAAGTGTCGCTTGGTCAGAGTATACAGCCGCATTTGAACGGTCCTGCAAACAAAAGAAATAGTTTTTACTGACTGCAAATAATAATTTCCAATAACTAAAGATTCAACTTACGAGTCGATATCTCTAATAGCCATCCTCGATTTTACTTCACTGTCTAAAACAACGAGTTCATTTGGACCTTCTAGAACTGAACCTTTTCACAAAAGCAAACATGGCGTCAAACAAATACACATCTGCTGGGAAACTGGGAACGAGGAATATTATGGATGACGTCACGTACGTCTCGTACCGCCCCATGAGCTGGGGAGGTGGGGTTGCCAGGGGGGATGGGTTGGATTAGGAGAGGGGATGGAATACTGTTCAAAGAAAATGCTTTTATTGAAAAGTCTTCAATTGCTCATATAACATTTATAAATAGTTTGACAAGCACAAAAGTATATCGTTTTCACTAGTCCTCTCAATTGGTTTATATTTGGAGCTGCGAAACTGCACGCGTCGCTTTCCATATTCAAAATGCTTGATTTATCTCTGAGGAAATTTAGAGAACGGCGCGTAGTCTTAGCAAATGCAGTTTCACGCCTCTTAAAACAGAAATCATTTCACCAAATTTACTTTGGGAGGTGTATTCTTCCCAATATTCCAAGTTCCCTTTATACAAGTTTCAAGCACTGGCACCCACTGACACATTTCCACTGCATTCTATTGTACTGGTGCAAAAAAACTTGGCATGAATTGGTGAAAAGGTGACTCACTACCTTAATAAATTGCTCTTAAAGCAAATGAAACTATAACTAAAATTACATTTCTACTGCTGAAACTCGAATTAAAATATATATCAAAAGTTATCAGCATCCAGAACTGGCGGTCTTGTGAAATAGTATAAGACCATCTAGAGAGATGAAAAAATTAAGGGGAGGGGAAAGACCCTCCCCCCACTGAGGTGGATCCAAGGGGGAGGCCTGTGCCCCCCCCCCTCCCCTCTTGGATTTTTTTTCTATTTTTTACAAAAGCGTAATCTTGTAACAAAAAATTAGTACTAAAGAGTAAGACCAAGCCTTTTTTAGGCATTTATGTAACAAGTTGGTAACAAAGTGAAACTAATGTTCCAGGCTGGTGTAGAGCTCTGCATCACTTTGAGAGGGGAGGGGAGGTAAGGGGGTAGAGCTCTGCATCACTTTGAGAGGGGAGGGGAGGTAAGGGGGCCAGAGACAGATTTTGGAGTTGCAAAACGCTTTCTGGTGTTTTTGAAACCTTCCTTTTTTAATGTTGAAAATTTTTATGACTTTGGGGGGATAGGGTGTTGCACCTCAATCTAGCCACCTCGCAACATATGACGTCACGCCCTTATGTAAAAACAACAACTCAAGAACACTTGTTTTGATTTACTTCAAAGCATCCAAAGATGTAAGATGCTTTGAAAATGTTTTATTTTTGCTGTTACAGATTTTTAGCTCTACTCTAAAAGTTAATACATACAGTGTACATGCATTAAATGCAAAAATAAATAATCTACAATACTTTACTTAGCAGATATGTTTTTATTCTATTTTAAAATTTACAAAACTTGGACTCAGCAGCTGAACTGTCAAGTAAACAAAAGTTGTCTAACCTGAAATGTTCTACAGGTAAAAAACAAAAAGATTAACTATGACTGGACATCACAGTTTCTTTATAATTAACTGCCAAATCTTTAGTGTCACTATACAAAAATGTCACATTAAGTCTGTGTCTTTTCATCGCTGGCACCAATGTCAAACTGATATATAACACTTTTTCATCATAACTGTCAATTGAAACCAATGTCACACTGGTGCAACTGTAACAATTTCCATCAATGTTGCACCACTGTCGCACTAGTGTCACCCTTCATCTCCATTACATAACTGTTATATGTTATATACTTGTCTCTTTCTCCATCACTGTCTTGAAAACCAATTACATTTATTTATTTAGAGAGATGAAAAAATGAAGGGGAGAGGAAAGACCTTCTCCCATATTTCTCTTCCCTTTTAGAGTGGCACATACTTGTATAGCCAATTCATGGGAGTATCCCCCTCTGTCCGGGAACATAATTGTGCCACTCTCCAATACTTTCATACAAGTATTACTCACTAATTGCTGTAATGTCACCATCAGATTGTCACTATGTATATTACACCGAGACACCATCTCGGTTTATTCTCTACTCTATTTGTTGTTTTTATTTTTGAAACTGTCCAAAGCCTGGGATGTTTCTTTGTCAATTAACCTAGACTGTCTAAATAACAGAACTTTTAGCTGATTATATTTTACCATTTTTGCCATGGTTCAAAATGCATTCTCAATAGGGTAATAAGTATACAATACTCATGTAGTGCTCTCTTCCTACACTCTAGTTTGGTTATTTTACATGTTTGTGGATCGACACACAGTGTCAAACCACATTGCTATTATTCATTTGCCATGTTAAGTGTAAGCTGGAGGGGCATCAGGGCCTTTATACTCAGTCTGTTGAGAAATGATTTGACAATTTATAAGTGCTACATGTAAAAATAATTTTTCAAAAGGTCTTGCTACTTTTTCTGCCTCTTTTAAAATGTAAATTGAGTTTTCAAATTTATTGGAATAGGTTAAATTGTCATAATAGGAAACATCACTGCTGAAAAAACTACCTATCATTTCTACTCACTTCACAGCAATCAAAATGAATGGTCATTTTATCGGTCATTGAGAACTGGTTCAAAAAAACAGAACAAATTTTTATAATGCCAATCATTTTACCTTCATTGAAGACAAACAAAACCATGGTCATTTTATGGATTTTGGTCAACTGGTTCAAAAGTTAGAATGATTATTACCGATCATTTCTACTCTTCACTTGAGACAAACAGAATGAATGGTCATTTTATGGGTTTTCATTAACTGGTTCAAAAGTTAGAATGTGAATACTACCAATCGTTTCTACTCTTCAAGAAAATCAAAATGAATGGGCAATTTAAGGGTTTTCGTCAACTGGTTCTAAAGCTAAAATGAATAACACCAAAATCATTTCTACTATTCAAGACAATCAAAATGAATGGCCATTTTAAAGATTTTCATCAATTCCTCACTGGTTGAGGTAAGTGTTTTATTCTTTAAAATCATGTTGCATTCATGAATGTTTAATAGTTTGTCATTCAGCTTGATCAAATCACCACTTGATGAAGTAGTGCTTGTGGGGATATACTTCAATGCCCAAAACACTGGTTCAGGGATTTTTGTGGTTTTCTCCAAACATCTCAAAAAAGTAGGGACTTTTTTGGTGGTTGGTTTTTAAGGCAGCTTTTTTGGACACAAAGAATGAACCTCATTTAGATAACCCTCCCCCCCCCCCCCCTCAGGACTCACAAAGTAGTTGAGTGGAGTCCCTGGTGATAATTAATTTTAAGCCTCTTAAAGACAAACAGGTTTTAAAAACATTTGAAGTACTGTACCTGCTGATTCTGCTGAGCTGCCAGGCCAGGTTGTGCCATATCACTTGTAACATGGTATCCTGTGGCCTGGTTAGCTGGGTTATATGCAGTGGTAACTGCCTGCTGGGGGACAGCCCAGTGTCCAGGCTACCAAAAGAGTTTAAAAAGTCAGATCAATGACTCAAATGATGCCTATGAGAATGTTAAGGCCTTTCCTACTATGTTTTCAAAGATCAGTTTCAAGAAAGAAACAAAATTCTGAAAAGAGAACTTTTTAAGAAATCAATGAGCAGTTCACTTTGCACTTCTTTTCTGTAAGACAACTGAATGAAAGCTCACAGCTCAGTATTTGGACAGCTATGGTAGTTCAAAAGTCAGGATATACTTGGGTTTTACAAAATCAGCTTCGGCAGGTCAAAGCCTCTTACCCTTACCTCTGTAAACTTAATTCTCAGCTATACAGGCTGTTGAACTATGTACTGTACACTTACTTAGTGTTATCACCACTCCCCCCCCCCCCCCACTGTTTCAACTACCCTCTACCCCTACCCCTGTA
>JAOBRG010372458.1:0-26270 GCA_027574985.1 Umimayanthus nakama
GGCATTTTCTAATATTTCTCAAAAAGGCACCTTTTTGAGAAATATTAGAAAATGCCGAAACTTGACACATTGACCAAGAGTGATAAAGTCAGTACTGTACGTGCCAACAGACACCAAGTTTGGAAGAATAGAATATGCAAACTTGTATGTGGATTTAATGTAAAATTTAATGCAAAAATTTGGAAAATAGTGAAAAGCGTTGAGTGATGCATTGATGGAATAGCAGTTTTAAAGTCATGACAGGGCAAATTTGTAAGACCTCGCAACTCTTGATGTGAAATATGTTTTAGCCAGTTTCACTGTAGAGATTGATCAGATGTGAAATTAATTTGGTAATTACAAATTGGTTCACACAAGCATATGTACAGTTCCTACATTAATTTAATACTACAAACAGTACTTTATACTATGCATTTTCCATGCATTACACTTTACTCGAAGAGTAAGTAGCATAAAGATAAATATTTATCACCAATAAGTATAATGCTTTTCTAAAAGCATAGGAAAGTTTTGTTGAAAAGTCGCTTTCATTTCTAGTAAGTTTTAAGAGTTTGAGCTTGTAATTTATTGAGTTGACACAGCTGCATGCATTGTAGGCTCTCTGCCAGCTGGCCTTGTTGTACTTTGGAATTTTCCTCCAGATTTAATCTTTATTTCAGCACTAAATAAATCATGGCTACCTGCTAGCATATCAGTCTTTTAAAATATGCATGTACAACTTTGAAAGTTTGTGTTCAACAAATGTGCAGGTACGCGTACATGCATTGCATTAATAATGAATTATCGACTTGTACATGCTAACAGTAATGTGTAGATGTTGATCTCATTACTGCTCAGTGATCATATTTGCGTGCAAAGTCTGGCTTTTGATCAATAAATTTCTTTTCACATCTTTTCTAACTCTGTTAGCCTTGGGCTATGTTTTAGTGATATGTATTTAGTCTGTGTTTCAAAGAATAAAAAGAAGTGAAAGCTCAGTAACAATGACTAAAAACAAGAGTACATCATGCCAACAAGAAAACAATGGCTGAGATAAGGGAATAGCATTTTCTTATACTCATTGACGTATCTGTCAAAAATAAGTTTGCAAACATAAATGGCCACCAGTGACTGAAATGTACAAGACTTGTACACTGTACTTATCAAGAGTTTTCAGTTAAGTGATACTGAAGCAGGTGGTTTGTTTTGCTCTGCTTCAGATGGGCCGTTTACCAGCAATATACATATATATTTTATACTTTTTGGCTACTAATTCAGTATTACATAAAAAAACTATTTAAAAGAAACTTTCAACTAAGTATAAGGTTTGTGAGAAAACTGAAAGTTCGGTAAACAACTTATTTGACACGTTTTAAAAAGCAGATTTTAAAGTTACCAGTGGATCCTTGCTGTTTCTGATATATTTATCTTTGTAGACACCACCAAAAAACCTTCTTGGATTCAATGAAATTATTGTTTAGCCTAACCAGGCTGTATAAACACTGGGAGACTGGTTTTGAAAAAAACTGTTTTATCTGCGTGGGCAAGTACGCTGAAGAAATGGGTTTGATCAACAAAAGTTGATATGGTATGTTTTTCGCCTGTGGGATATAGTGTTTAGCTGACGTTTCGAGCGTTAGCGCTTCGTCGGAGCAGACTTAGGAGGACCTTGCCGTTAGAAGTGTTTTACCTAGTGTAGCTTTAGTTGTTGACTAGTGTAAGATACATTGTTCATAGTTTACCTCGTTTTAATTACATTTTACATGTGTTTCACAACAAAATCTTTTTATTTCAAATATATAGCTATATGACTTTGAATGAATGAATAAAAGAATATTTAAAGCAGAGACCAATGGATATAATTTAAAGTTGGTTAAACAGATCTGCTTTTTGTGTAAGAATTATACAAAAAAGAATTTTCCAAAACATCGGTCATAGGTTAGTAACATTTCAACATTGGGTTTGTGCGTGTTTGTATAACAATAATTATTTATGCATGTCGATATATTAAAATTATAGTGTTTCAAGTGTGATACTTTTAAAGAATGCCAAAGACCACATGTTTCATAATATTTTTTTGGAGTTTTCAACTTTTTAAGATTAAGTACACACAACATAAATTAAAATGGTAGTTAAGTATTTGTTTAGAATTTTGGTAACATTTATTTTTCAGGAACTCGTGACTGTGTATTTATATGCTTATTATATACCTAATATATAAAAATAAAAGAAAAATATATATACGTTTAATAAATATATGAAATCAGTGAGCTTAACAATTTGGTATTGTTACAAATTTAGGCTTTTAGTTTTTGTTAAACAAAGCAGGTGAGATGTAATAAAACTGCGAGTTTCAAGAGACCACTTCAATGAAAGTACTGTAATGTCTTTTAACATGATACATGCATAACTTAAATGTTTTATTGTTATGAAAAAGGTTTTAATAGTTACAAACTAATACCGCCATCAGAATTTGTATTCATCAGAAGCTTTCAGCATTTGGATGGATCTGACAGTATATAAAACTTTTACGTTACCACGTTTAAAAGAAACCGTGTATATTTATAGATCTTCCATTAGTTTGTCATTATTTCTATATTTTAGACCTGTGGGGTATTGCAAAATCGTTGTTCATTTATTTGTCCTCGTAACAATTGGTTGTCAGCTTTTTTAAATTTCACAACTAAACAAATTAAACCATTTTAACAAAACCTAAAGAAAGAAGATATCTTGGTGATTGTGGTTAAAAGTTTAAGAATTCTTTTGATAACAAGATGTTCACTTGACCTTTTGTTCAGTTACAATGTATGCAAATTCAAAATACCATCACTAACTAGTTTTTGTGAAATCATTAAGACATGCAAGAAATTTGCACATGAGAATTTATTAAGAGCTTTTAAAAGCTGTGCATTTTTTTCAAAGTGATATTGCATTACATGATACAAGGAGTGCAGACAGCTGAAGATCTTGACTTGTTCAGTGATGAACGGTGTTGAAGGATTGGCAAGCATGAAAATGGTAAATATTTAAATTTCACTATAATGTAATTTAATTACTACTTTTCCGATGTTTTTTGGAACTAAAAAGAACTTACAGGTTTCCAAATTTTTTGAGATTAAAAACTTTACTGTCAAACGTTTAAAAGCCCAGTACACACTCAAATTAATGGTTTGATGTTAAAAAAGTCTTTTGACAAAGTACCAAAGCTTTCTGCCAAAAATGACTTTTCAGAAAACTGTTAAATAAGTGAAAACATAGTTTTGGCAAAGAGCAATGATGACAAATGTGTTTGCTTGCATAACATGCGTGGTGCTTCTTTGTGTGTCCCAAGCTGCAGAAGTGTAACACTGTATAAGTGTTTCTGGCAGAACACTGAAGTTTTTAATAGGCTTTTTTCCAACAAAACGGCAGAATAACTAGCTTACACGACTTGTTAACTTGTTTTTCAAGTTGTTATAGGTAGCAGGTATACGCCTAATGTTTTCCTTGTTTCTCAGAAAATTTTGAACCGCGTGCGAAATACAGACTGCTAAGGTAATATTTTTAGCACTTGATGAACTAGGAAGTCTTGCCTGACTAAGTTCACAAGACAGGATGTTTCTACAGTCGTGTTTTTGCTTAGCTCTTTTTTTAAAAAAAAACTCGCGAACAGGTTCTTGAATACTGTGTTCAGAGGTCTTGAAGATTAAAACGAAGCAGTAAGTTCATTGTTATCTCTACATGCTTTCAAAGAAAAGTTGGTAAATGGTATAAGCTTTACATTTATGTAATATTATTTTAGGCTTTCAAGCTACTTCTGCAAAGTATGGGGCTTTAGTCGGTTCTACAGACTGAAGTACTTGCTCATTAATAGAAATCATGGCAACATACCACTTTATAGTGGTTCGGAAAGTGTACTTACAAAAATATATTGTTTTTTCATTCTTTTGACCTCTGTCAGCCGATGCTGCTTTTTCAAGTCAACATAAAATGGAATACCTGTTGCCTTTCTTTGTGTACAGAGAAAGTTTTTGAACTTTATTGATTTAGTTTTTCGTGAGAACCTCATTGTGACAGCCTCCGTTTATAGTTATTAACAGAAAATGCTGATATTCAAATATTTAGAACTTGGTTTCAATTATTTTGTTTTCAGATCTCTATAATAGACGACAATTTCAGTATTATATCATATAGACTCTTCAGAATTTTGTTAATTTTTTTTTGGTATCTTTTTATTTTGAAAACCTAAAGCCGTTGTTGCAAACTATGTTTTGTCTGTTATTTGTTTAACAACAACAACTACAATCTATCAAGTGACTATTCATTTTTCGTCTGGAACAGCAGTCGTTGTTAATCTGTGTTAAATTCAATTTCCCAATAAAAAATTATACATAGATCTGATTTTCTTAGTGGTAGTGTGAAAACTGTTGATGGCCAGGTCTGTAAGAGACATTTGATGTATTGTTGGCAAACGTTTAACAGTTTGTACCTTTCCACTTTATACTAACTTTAAACATTTCTCAAAATATTTTAAGACTAAGGAATTTTTCTGATCCCTTTTTAAGTAAAGTTCTATTATACATTACACACCAATATTGCTTAATGAGTAAAAGTAGTAAATATTTCAATTGTTGCCGAAATAGTTTTTTCAATTTTTTTGAGTGGATACCTTTTCTTCAAGTTGATACATCAATTGCTTAGCATTCATGATATAAAATGTTTTTAGAACTTTAATAGCTTTCGAAAAACAGCAACTAACACTGAACAGCTACAAAAGGCTTTAGAATAAAACCATTCGCTAAGAATTTTTGTCTTTTCCTTGTGTCAACATTTCATATCTGACGTGTGATTATCTGAAACAAAGACATTCTTTTGCCCGTAGAGATGCTAATAAGTTTTTGAATGAGGAAAGGGGTGGTTCCCCTTGTCTGTTCGATTAAAAGATAATTGCGGTACTGTAACAAGATTAAAATCAGTCTACAAAATTATGATTAAAATTTATTAACGCTATTTATGAGAAAGTAGTAGAATGTTTAGATTTGCCACATTTTTAAAGTTAAATTATTATTCTTAAAAATAATCCTAAATTTATAATCGGATGCTATCTCTTTTAACGAATTAAGACTTCTTATTAGAGACGCTGCTACAAACAAAGCACCGTTTTTTATTATTCAGTTGAAGACAACTACTGAAATAAAAGACCTTTGTGCCAGGTTTTGACAAATGGTGTTATAGAAAGTACAGGGTAATTTTGCTTTCTAAGATCAAGGATAAAAAGATAATCAAGCAAAGGATCGAGTTAATGAAAAATACTTTAAACATCCAGACATGTGACTGCGTACTCGGAAGGAACTGCTTAATACTGTTAATTAGTTTGAGGAAGGTTCTGAGAGTGACAGTGGTCAATAGCAAGGTCCAGGGGCGGGTCAAGATTATCTGAGAGGTTAAGCTGAGCATACCTTACAAGTAAGTGACAGCTGTCAATACTAAAAGTGACTGACAAGCTGGTAAGGTAAGGCAGTTCTAAGTTGATGTGCACCAATAATGGTGAGCCAGCACTAACGTAGGTGGTGCCTCACCGCTGACAGCCGTCATTCTTGATCGTAGCAGTAGGAAATTGAGAACATGTCATTTACGTGACGATATTGTCAGAGGCACTCCTTTTTTTCAGTTCAAAAAGACAACTTAAATTAATTTGTTAACAGTGGTTTTTACAATTATTTTTTGTTCATGTTTTTACTCCAGTTGCTAAAAACATAATGTTAGTATCAATTCAGTGTACTTTTTTACCCGGTCTATAACTATAAACTTCGACTCTTTTTGTTACTTTTAAAAACATTCCAGCCAGCTTAATCCAAGTACTTATCAACTGTTTGTTAAGTTAGTTAAAGTGTTAGGTTTTTCTGTTGTAGTTTCTGTTCTTACTTAATTTTTTTTAAAAATTAAGTTTTGTTGAAATGAACGCTATTGTCTAGCGAATTTCCCTAGAATAGTGAACTTACCTAACAGCGTATTCGTTCTGAGTACTTAGTAAGATTATCACTTGTGCAATAAAAGAAAAGATATGCAGTTAGAATGAAATTAAAGCCAAGTAGGGCTTGTTTTACCCCTATTTTACCTGGTATGAATATGTATCTAGGATCTTCATCTTAATAAAGTTTAAAACTCCATAATCTCACCAGGAAGAACAATTTTTGGTGTTGCCAAAGTTTCATGTGAAAATCTATACAATTGTTTTGAAAATTTCTGAAAATTATCTCCAGAATTGTATGTTGTAAAGATTTTTTTTACAAGTTACATAACACTTCGTAGGACTTCCCAAACTTGATATCTGAGGATTTTGTGAGGCTTCAGGAAATTTACTTAAAATGCCTTCTTTGGGAAAGAATATGGGTTCCAAGAGCAGACGCCTTACTTCCTTCGCGGAGTTCGGTTGCATGGAAACTTGTAGATGTGAATTTTATCTTCTGGTGTTAAAACTGAAAAACTCATCACAACTTGTTTCTACCGCTTGAAGATAAATTTTCTTTTTTATGCTCCATCGTGGTACCTTAAATAAATTTTCCAAAACAGACAAAGCTATAGCAGGAGGGGTGTGAACCTTAGCAGTACAACTCCGGTGTTATATAGACAAAAATAGGTTTTCAGAAAACTTGGACATTTTCGGAAGGTTTTTTTTAAATTTGCAGAATTGTAAAAAAAAGGAGAAAACTTTGGAGGATACTGAAAATTTTGTTTTTATTTTTGGCAAATCTCCTCAAATCTTTGAAAAACTTTTAGAAAATTTTGCAAATTGTCAAAAATGTTTTCAGAAAACTTTTGAGGATTCGTATAAGACAATCTGATCACAAAATAACTTTATTAACATAAAAAAGCCTAATTACGAACTTTAAAACAGTATTAACTTAAAGAAACAAAGACACCTTGTTTGGTTGAGCTAGTGACTGACTCGTAAACGCTTTTACTAGTAACGTTTTCGGAGCGAAGCTCCTTCTTCAGCAAACAAATCATAATTTGCATTTAACCCTTGTGCAAAGGCTGTATTGATAGTCCATAGAATAAGGTTGTATAGTGAAATCTGGTCTTTTAAAATACTGGGGAATTTATCGTACAGGAAATGTTAATACAGAATTAAACAAGTTTTTAAAACACGTAATGTTTGTGCAAGATGGAGAATAAGATGAAAAGCTAGAAGCAAATTGCTGAATGACTTTCAGAATTGAATAAACTTCCAATAGTTCCTTAAACAATAATGACAATTGAAATTGACCACAATGCAAAATCTTACGATGGCCTGTTTTAAGCTTCAGTCTTTCAGCATTTGAATTACTATAAATTGTATTGCTGAACAATAGAATTGTAACCCGAGAAGAACAGATATTAAAATGTTATCCGTGCTACTTCCTGAAGGTTTCCGATCATCAGATCAATTGTATTCTATGTGCATGTATGGACTTGCCAGATCATATGACACGATTTAAGAAATTCGAGTTTTCAATTTTTGAAGCGTAAACTTGACTAAACTTGACTGTAGTACTAGTAAGGAAAAGATAATATAATACTACAATTCAGAAGACGTAAGAATTAAGGAATAAGTCTTTCACAGGGTTGATGAAAGTGATTTTAGTTTATTTGCTTTTTGTTTTCAATAATATCAAGTAATTTTTTTACCACGCACCCTGAAGAATGCTAAAGCGTTAGTTGAAACGTTGGGGGTCTTAATACAAAAAATATATATCTCCGTAATACAACCAAATTGTTTCAAAACTAGACCTTTTTTAGATTTTTATGGCCTTCAGTTCAAGTATTTGACATTTGACCATCTGCTGGAGCCTGTATCCACTCGATTGTTTTTACTTCAAGTATAAAATCTTCAAGTAATAAAACACGAAGCTCTAGCTAGTACTTGGACTTGGAGTAAAAAATCTACTTAGAGCTTTCATCGGCTATTAAATGGACACTGACAAAAAAGGACCTGAATAGAATAGTTCTGTCAGTGAAAACGTTGTAAGTCCAATTTAGCACTATGCTCTTATCTGAATCAAATCACGAGCGAAGACTTTTTCCAGGTTTTTACTCCTCTATACCTGAACGATCTCTGTACTTGCAAGGATTTAAGGTGGAATAGTAATCTGTAGCAAACCGCGGTTTCTAGTTATATGGTTATTTGAGTACTAGATCATCTCTTGGAATTTTTTCAGATATGACATAACCGCGCTAGTTTTGTTAGTAGAAAGAAACAGGTTAGCACTGTTTTACCGAACGGAGACTGTATTTTGTTACATCATGAAGTTTTGCAGTTTTCTTTTTTGAAAACTACAGTTGTGAAAATTATTCGCATTTAGTGCTCAACATATTCTGACAGTTGCAGATCGATGTTCTTTTTTAATGTTGTACGTGTTCATCTCCAGCATTGTAGTATCACACAGTTTAAAATGACGTTTTGCTCAGTCTTGCCATTCTGTAAACGGATGCTTGGACTCCTAGTCCTATCATACGTACACTTGGAATTTGCATTTACGTGGTGGGGCGGGTAAGGAGGGAATTCGTAGAGATAAATAACAGCTCTAGGTATTCAAAAATTGAGCTTAAAATCCTAATTTAAGCCACAAATGGTACATCAGAAATACTTTAATTTTGGTTTAGAAAAATGGATGTGTTGATTCTTCTATTTACCTATTTTCCGTATCCATTTTAGTACCAAGACATTTTCTGAATACTTATAAATTAAAAATGGTTTCTATTATGACGGTAATGAATACGAATTGTGTTCTAGGCACGCTATAGTCGTAATTGTTTGCTAGTCTTTAGATCTTCTTGCTCTTAAATAAATGAATATGGTAAAATCTGAAACTCGACGTTCTTATAATTACAAGTTGTTCATAAGTACAGAAAAGTGCACGTGCCCTGTGGCTGCCCAGCATGTTCCAGTGGTCTTGTGATATTATTTAACAGTGACTTCCAACCACAAATAATTTCTTGAGCTGTGCCTCTGTTACATGTCGGGATGCAAGAAGTGCTGTTTTAAAGCAGATTAAAGAAAATTTTGATTTAGGAAATTGTCTTACAAGACCGAAACCCATCAGTAGTTAATCCTTTTAAGATTGATTGGTCTGACACTAAACTAGTTGTGTAGCTATATATGAAACCAAACAAACGTAAACTTATATATTGTGTTTTGCTTGGTGGTACATCTGTCAATTTTTGTGTTAAAGTAGTCCCTGAATTATTACATACACGAGACCTAACAAATTAATCAATGTCACCGCAAGTTTAACGAGGGTTTCTTTTTTGCTCTGTTGATCTAGTAAAGTGTAATTAAATGGCAGGAAGTCCTTGATTCGTATCTTTCTATTGTTAGCTGGATTGCTGTCACGTTTACTGTCAATTTCCAAATTTCACAGTTTTCCTTTTAAATATACATCTTACCTCACTGTTGAAGTATTTGGTTTCAAGGAGTGTTTTTGAACACATGTTTAGTCATGTGGAAAGGATATGTTGTGGTAACTGTGCTGGAGGGCTGAACAATTGTGGGCTGGGCTGTTTCTGTCATTCAGGAAGTCGGGTGGAAGTGATTAATATTGACCTCAAAAAACAATCGTTGGTACAACTTCCACTGGGGATTCCTTTCTGTTTAAACAATTTGAGGTATACTTTATATCAGTTGCTGTTCATGGAAGCTTAAAAGAGTTTGAATGGAAATAAAAGTTTCAAATAACGTCTAAATGTTTGTATGAATGTGATCTCCTTCGGTTGTGCTATAAGCAACTGCTTATTCCATCTCATTGGTACTGATATTTAAGTAAACTAGTACAAAAGATTGAAATTTTAAAATAGCTGCGATATCCAGTAGTTTGAAAGCTTGTGTCTCCATTATCTTTTTGATACATGTTGTCAAGACTTTTTCTTTAAAAGTATTTGGTGATAAAATTTTGTCAGAGTTCTTAATCTTATCCGGGGTCTTTCTGTTGTTACCAACAACTTTGAATAAAACATAAAGCTTGCACTGGATTATGATTTATTCCTTTTTTTAATAAAGAACCGGTCCTTTTTAAGTTTGTATATAACGTTAACGAAAAACTTTCCTGATTTCAATTTGAAGCAGGAAGCATGGAAGTTTGGGCCTTAATAGATTGACCAAGAATATATTATCAGGGAAGAAAAAATTATGGACGAAAAAATGTTGTGCAAAAAATAAAAAAAATAAAGACATGAAACTACACCAATATCAGCACCTGATAAAAATGCAATATTGCTTAAATACCTGAACGAGTTAAACCCAAACTCAGACAGATTTTTTTTAGGACCCACAAACGTTTTTAAAGTTTGTAGCGTAAATTTTATCTATTTCTAATGGTCTTTCGTACTTCTGAGTTGTATCCGCTAACTTATTCAAAGACCACTGAATTTTTCCCGCACAGTTCATACCTGATGTTGTGATACAAACTTTGGTTTTCTTTCTTTATATTTTCAGGAAAAGCTATTGAAAAATGAGTGTTCTTGAAACATTCTGATGTTTCTGCTCACAAAAAATGATTATTGTTTTTGTTCAAAACAGCTTAGTCTTGTTATTCAACAACTGTACTGCCTTTTACTTGAGAAAAATCTTTATGCTCCTTCAAGAGAACGAAACATACACCATCCTGTAATACGATATATCCAATACTCTACAAGTTTGTTAACAACTCAGTGGGTCAGGTTACAGCTCAAGTTAGTTCAGAGTTGTTGCCTATGATTATTAACAGCAAATGAACATACCGGCCCCAGTTACCCAAGATTACTATGTAATAAAAGTACCGTCGCAGCAGGCTGTGTTCGTAAGTTCAAGTTCACTATATAACAATAGCAACATCTTACCACTTTCTAGTTTTAGTACCGTAGTGTACATTATAAAGTTATTCATTAATTGTTCCATGGTGTCACTTTTTTCTCATTCTATTTTTTGTTATGCTGGACTAGGAGAGCCAAAACAAATATTTCCACAACAAATAGTTTTATTTTAAGGACTTTTGTTTGAACCTTGTTTCATTTTTTATTTGTTTTCAATAATATTATAGATTGCTGCATCCCGGGCTACACGTTGAGTTACGTTAGTTGTTCTTCGAGAAGGGAAAAGTTTTCCACGTTGACTTTTTTAAAAGTAAAAGGTGGCAGAATGGAGGGAGAACTGGCTGAGAACTGAGTGAAAACACAATTAATCTGCACATGCAAATGCATGTGATGCTCATAAAAATTACGCGAATCAATAACTGATAAACAACATACAGATGCACAATCGTACACATGTTTTGAAGAAGATGTAGTTAAAGTATGTAGTTGTAAGCTAAGCTTACTTTTGTGAGGCCTTGTGCCCGATATTTGTTTACAACTTCAAGCCTTTGCTTAGTTAAAAACCGCTTGTAAGCCTGAAGAATGGGGTTTAGTGTAGGCCGACTATATCCCATTTGACACTAAAAGGTCTAAACCCATATCCCTTGCTCCAAGAACCCCGAGAGATACAGCACAAAAAATCTTACGTCACTAACTCCTACCAAATCGATTGATAAATTGAAGTTATCTGCAGTAGTTTTGCGGTCTACAAGTTTTTGTTTGCAACTTTGAGTTGTCTTTGGGATTACGATTCACAACTTCAGTTTTGTAAACACAACTAATACCAGGTCATGTGCTAAAATAACAAGATTGACGCTAGGGCCATACACACATCTTGTAAGTTTTCTGGGCAATGTTTAAAATAAATAGAAGGTATAATCGTTGATAAACCGCATTCTGTTAAATATTTTAATTCCTATGTGGAAAAGATTGCGTTACACGAAGGTCGTACGGATCCGGCTCGAAAAATCCATGAAAGTTCAAAGATTTTGAAGAAATCAAGCACTCCAAAGTCCTTTAAATTTGTAAAAACCAACCCAAGTTCGTGAAAAAGCTTCTTCTGATGTCACTTAGGAAAACTAGCATTACTTAATATTGCAAATGAAATACTTCTAGCTAATCGAATTGTGCGAAAGATCTGTTTGTTTTTACCTTAGACTTAGCATAAATTGTGGCAGAGTTTGAGGCCAGGCTCATTTTCCTCCCTCATGACCAGTGGTATTGAAGAAACGAATTGGCGAAGGAGAAGAGCCACGTGTCCGTTGAATTGTATTCTTTTACACATTTGAGAGAATTTATTTTCCCACTAATTTCTTTCTTCCTCCTAGTCCAAACTTGTCAAAAACCGGCCAATGAGTCAAAGATTTCCAGCCGGATGTTTTCCGAATCTTTTGGTATTCGTTGTTGCTTAGTTTTACCACAAAAACTCCTTTTTAAAACCATACGGCAAGATTCTGTGGCTAAGAGAAGAACCGTAGTTACAGGATACAAAATAGTGAAATCACAAAAATTTGGAATACCTGTGTAATTGCAGTTGGCCATACCGCTCAAAAAAAGAAAGGCTTAGTTATTTTCCAGAAAGTATCTCAGTAATTATAATACGGTTTTCTCCGCTCTTTTTTACGTTTTAAGTTTCGTAGCTTTCTTATCCCTTCAATTCATACCTTTTAATTTAAAACTAACGTGAGAATGCACTAGAAATCTATCAGATCTATAAGTGTTGTTGAAAATAAAATTTTCTAAAAGAGCGGGTTTCTGCAATAGTTTTCTTCCTTTCGACGCTGCAAACAAACTTTCTTCAGCTTCAATTGGTTTTTTTTTATCGCACTTCAACCCAGAAAAACTTAGAGTTAGAACGATGTTAAAAGATATTTTTTCTTAACAATGACTAAAACATTTTCTACAACTTATTTGAAAACTAAACCATCAATTGGAGTTTAGTGGGTATTTTATATGTATATATACTGATTGTTTTGTATGTCAGATGCTGAAACTACGTGCAGAAGTCAGTTTCGGTCTTAACCTCCGAGTGTTTGCACCCAAATTTGGTTACAGCTGAAGGAATACACCTGGAATTGCCCCTTCCTGCTTAATTTTATTCAAAACAGAATCTCAGTTTCACAGGAGCTATATAACTGCTATAGCAACCTCTTTTATGTAATCCATTTGTTTATTAATTTACATTTCTTTTCATGTTTATTTCTTGTATTATTATTGTTATCAAGCATTGTGGTGAACTCTATTAGACCATATTTGGGCAGCGTGATGGACAAGTTACATCCGCCCTAAGTCACAAGACTGGTTAAGCTTGTCCACTTCCTGAGTTTCCAATACTTATTGACCTCCGATTTAAATCTAACTTTATAGATGTCTACAAGTTTAAGTAGCTTCTAAAAGCCTGATAAACTATTTTTCAGCTGTGTGTAATTGCTCCATAAAATATTTGGTCTGATATGATTCGAATGAATAGCTGTCCGGAAAAATCCCGGAAACTTGCCCTTCTGCGGAAATGTGTAAAAAGTACTATCTTGTATACGTTGAAAAGTCTCGATTAGCTTGCCATCGTTACCACCTTTGTAAACTTCAGGAAAAACCTGAAGAATCGACAATTACACAAATGTTATAACTGTCACATTAAGTGAAAATGTATCAAATTGTCACCCGTTACAGGGTAAATATCTTGAAACGATGTTTATAATAAAAGCAATCCAGGGACTGCAGTTAGGAAATGCACTTGTTGACATGCCTAACAACCTAAATTGAGAGCCGGTAACTCTGTATTTACGTGTTTTAAACTTTTATCCTGCCCAGCAGTACCTCCTTAACTTACAGTTTATTTTCTCTGAAACAATGTTTGCAACCTTTTACGCTGTTGCGAATTTCCCATGTTTGCAGAAACGTCATTTCCGAGTCAGGTACATTTCCGTTGTCTTTGCTTTTCGTGTTAGAAAATAAAGAAATTAATATATTTTCCGAATGTTTATCAGCACTTTTACGCCCCCGTGAGAAAGTTAGAGTGGAAGTACGTGCCTTGTCGATACTAGAGCAGGTTACAATCGAGGTTTGTCTTTTTTGTGTATGTCAAGAAAGGGGGCTGAAGGGTCCAGTGGAGCAAATGAGATTCGATTGTACTGTACTCTAACCGCAAATTGAGTCAGCGCGGACAGAATGGCGCCTGGCCGCCTGAAGTTGTCCATCACCCCCAGATAGATTCACGGTGAAAACAATTTTCGGAACTTGCGGTTTTGAAGATTTTTTAACACCGATTTTGGGCGATGGCACAGCTCAGCGCGACCATGTGCCGAGATTTCGCTTCACTTTTCTCAAGTTTCTACCTGTTTTTCTCCATCCAAAAGAGCACACAATAAACTTTAGTTTTGTTGTTTTGAAGTTATATGTAAATATTTTGCACAGCGGCTCGGGAAATGCATACATAATATGCGATTACCCGAACAAAGCGATTGGCCATTGCAAGTTGCCCGATATTGAACGTCACGTGTAGAGAGAGCGGCTTCTGTGATTTACGGAAACCGGTGGGTTTTATCAAGTGTTCGGAAGCTCTTTTTTCTTCAGATTTTACATGGTTCGGGTTGCATGAGAGATTTGGGACGCCGGATTGGTCGAAGCTTGTTAATCGAAGTGGTTCGTTTTGAAAGCTCGTTGATTGAATTGTTGACATTTGACAGGTTTCCCGCAGCGTTGTCAATTTCGCGGGTTGTGATTGGAGGAAATTAGCATGATGGACAAAATAAGGATGTTTAGTGACAAAGTGACATGAGGTAAACACTATGCGTAGAGGGTTAAAAAATTCTACCATGTCTTCACATGGAGCATAACTTCGGAGCACGCTCTTCACACTCAGAATGGTTAGCGGAGAGAGTGCATCAGTTGTTGATTTCGTCAAGATGACTAATCCGGGTCTTTTTGATCTGCAGGATGAGATCCATGCATTTATCGAAGCACTATTGCCTCATGTGAAAGCATTTGCGTATACCTGGTTTAACCTACAAGCAAGAAAGCGAAAGTATTATAAAAAGCATGAAATTCGAATGAGTGCTGAAGAAGAGAGAAGATGCAAAGAGGAACTCGACTCGGAAGCACCCGAAATCAAGCAGAAATGGGCTTCAAGGCTGTTGGCGAAACTGCGAAAAGACATTCGCCCCGAGTGCCGTGACGATTTTATGATGGCCATTACAAGCGGGCGCCTGGGTTCGTCTTGTCGTTGCGTCATATCAAATCCCGACCAGAAAGGCAAAATGAGAAGAATAGACTGCTTGAGACAAGCCGACAAAGTGTGGAGATTGGATTTGGTGATGGTAATATTGTTCCGAGGAATTCCGTTGGAGAGTACAGATGGTGAAAGGCTCGGCAAGTCTGAGCACTGCCACAATCCGCAGCTCTGCGTTCTGCCCAACCACATCACAGTCACAGTGAGAGAGTTGGACCTCTACCTTGCGAATTTTATGTGCAACCGAGGTAAGCTTCCTGGATTTCACTGATACTTTACTGCAAGCGTCCAAAGGTACGCTACAAGGAAGCAGCTTGCGACGCGGTGGGGAAGTTAGTCACTAAGCGCGTGCAACTCGCACATCAAAACATTGCGATGTTCAAGCAACAAGTTGAGCTTTCGTTGTTTTACTCTTGAATTATTAAAGATGAGAAGTGCTTAAGTTCCTGGGTGTGTAATTTAATCATTTTATTGCATTCTCACTGATTTCTGAAGCACGGTAAGTCGATTTCTTATCGATCCGCTAAACACGGTAATTCTGTGTCTGATTCACAGCTCACAAAGAGGATTCCGATAGTCCAACGAGAACTTCAAACGAGCAAGACCTCCACAAAGGTAACTATGAATTTTTAATATCATTTTTCCAGAACCTGTCATCGGTACTTATGCCTGAATGCAAAACTTTTGGTGTTTGTTTTACGGCAGTTCTACCCGCCGACGACTTTCAAGTCGTTTTTGAAAAGCAGTTTGTATATCCTGTCTTTCAACTCGAACTAACACGAACAATCCCCTCCGCACACGTGCAGTCATTTGAACAACGTAAATTAATTGCCTATTAGACCTTTGTTTTCTTCTTTCACTCAATTTAAACAACGTAAACTTTATTTTTGTTGCATTAATCTGCTTAAAAACTCTGTGTAATTCAGGGTTTTAAACCAGGATTGAAGTTTAGCAGGTAGTAAGCAATCACTTCATATTTTGGAGCTGTTTTCTGGATACCACTTATCTGTAAACATTCGAATGGTTTTGTTATTCGAATGGTTTTGTTTGCGAGCTTTGCGACACTTCGGTTCGAAATTAAATTGCTTTCGTAGTATTTTTATTCTGTCCATATGAACCATCAAAAATCGTATAGGAAACATGCGCATGCGAGATATGTTGCATGAATTTAACTTTGTTTTGTAGTTTCGTTGTACGAACAAGGTGATTCGAAGCATGAAGGTCACTCTGACTATCCGAGCACATGTTTGAGTGTCAAGTCTCGGGATCATTTGTGTCTTTATCTGCAAGCCATTAACCCATCACTAAATTTATCCTTGGATTAGCTTTTTACAAGACAATAGGAGAAAAATTGTTTCTTGTATTACGTTTAGAGAAACTTCGAAGTATTAGCAGAAATAATTTTAAGTAAAGGGCATGGGACCTAATTTAATGAATATCCGAAGTGAGTTTGGACGATAGTTCGAACAAAATCGTATTTCTATGCATGGTCGTGTCATTATGTAATCATTCCTGGAGTAAAGTTTACATTATGTTTAAACTGCAGGAAATGTGCACTTTTCATTTGAATAACTACTTTGTCCTGTCGTTTAAAAGTGGAGAATTGATGTATCGTTTGGTGTTTTATTACCCGTAATAATTCGGTTAATTGTCTGTAGTCGTAATGGTTCAGTTGAAAAGTTTTGAATTGTAAAACAGACCAGAGTGATAGGTTGTTGTTTTTGCTATGAATATGAGATCACTAACAGTATGATAGTTTTCAGCGGTGAAACAATATTCGGAACTTCCTGCAATTCAGGTTCGCCTTCTTCCCGGAATCCATTTCCTTGAGCGAGTTGAAGAGCGGGAAGCATGCTGACTTTGTGTCAATCTCTCACCTTTCTGTGTCTTTCTGTCACTCTTTAGCGAGTGGATGGATTGAATCAAACGCGAACGTGCCCAGCTTTGCTGAGAGTAAACATGCGAAAGTATTTTAGCACATAAATTGCAGCGAAGCGTATCATATCTATTTTTGAAACTTCAAAACAGAGTGCAAATGTGAGAGGGTGCAGTTGCCGTTGAGCTGTGCGTTTCAGCTCTTGAAACTACTCTATTACAAAGGAGTTGTTAAACCCAATGTTTCAACAGTAGTGTGTCAAATCGTGACTCTGCTATTTGATATTGCACCTTTGTGCGAGTACACGTAGAAGTGATTATAGCTCAACACAAAGTCGTAAGGGTCATGACTCCGGTTGTGAATAATTCCCCTGCAGGCACATAGCGTGCCGTGGTGTAGGCCAAACTGAATTGTGTGGGAAAGATGATGTCTTATTCTAAAACTTTTTAATCAGGAGACGAAGCTTATCTTTCTGTGGTAAGGAAAGCAAAATCCTGGTTTCGCAGTGTTTTTATCTTTAACTCTCAAAAACGTATCAGTCAATTAAATCTCATCCAGCTGAGAGAATGATTGGACTGATATGGTTGAATAAAGCGGGCTTGGGATAATAATTTGTCAACACAATGCTGTTCTTCTCTATTGTTTAGTTTTCAGTTGTTTATCTAGTCTACAACAATACCTTTCACAAGTCAGAACAATAGCTATTGTTGGCAGATTAAATCAGGTATACATATCAACTGTCATGATCTTTTTGATACCTTTGTTCTACTGTCCATTAGTAAAAGTATCGAACTAGATCCCAATTACAGTTTCTCTTTTGCCCTGGCTTGTTTTTTTTTTCATTGTTTTGTGTTTCTGACTGGACTTTCAATCTCTTGTTCAGAAGCTATTTATCTTTTGAGTGTTGATACATGTGAAAAGAACTTTTCAAAAAGTGTGACCAAACTGAACCTTACCCAAGTTACATTGACAAGTTTTTGTTTTACATAAGAAACTAGGAAGAGAGAAAGACTTGATGGCATTTATCGACTCTGTACAACTACAGAACTGCTAAAATGACACCAAACAAACATCATTCTGTTTTCAAATCTGACTAAAGAATTTTCCAAATGTTTTTGTTTCCTGGAATGTGTTGAAACCCTAGTGCTTCAGTTTAATTTAAAATTTATTTTGTTCAATTTTGTGAATGTTTTTACATTTGTACTACAGTTGATAAATTAAAACTCTTCAATTTTAATATTAGTTCTAAATACTTGGCATTTCTCGACCAAGGTTTTCTTAGTTAGTACTTGTGATTTGATTGTGAAGAAAATATGAGGTTAATCCTGTATTTCAGCAATGGAGTTCACAATGACTATTACACTTTTCAATAATATGCTTAATAATTATACTTTTTTCAAGTATCCTTTAGTATTAAGTTGTACAAGGTGAAAACAGAACAAGGAATCATGCGTTGGCCTTAGTTTTCCTAGACAAGACAGTTTTTCAGTTCTTATCAAGTTTTTTTTTTCTTGAAGAAAGCTAGTTTTGTATTGGCCAAACTTTTGAAGCACATTTTGAAACCCTTTATGTATATTGATTGGGTTTTTTTCAAAACTGAAGAGATTGGAAATGTTTAGTAAAAAAAAAATTTTTTGTCTTTAAAAGAATACAGAATGAACTTGTGTTAGGGTTGAATCTTACTTTGCGGGATCCTTTAAATACAAAAAACCAGTGAAAAATGCTTTTTGCCATCAATAACAACAATTTACAGTTAATTGCACCATTTTTACATGTTTTTATCAGTATTTTTATTCTTGCAAGATAATTGAACTGCTTGTCTATTTCTGTCAGAATTATTAACTGCTTCTGCCAAACACTCAAGTTTTTTTTTGGTTTTGCTGGCGTTTTCTTAGCTTTTAAAAGCACTTGTTTTTAGTTAAACAGAAAGTTCTGAAATAATTATTTTGTCACAAGAAAAAGACAATAATACATTTGCACTCCCTGACAAAACGTAATAATTACCATCTTAACTTCAGTTTACTGTTTGTGAAAACGGAACTTTTATATAACAGAACTTTTAAATGCTTCATTTTTTCTGAGAAAGCTGTTTACCTGCTTACTAGAGCCTGTCTGTACATGCACACAGTTGCTGTAATAATAAATTGTTCCATGACAGCACTTGTACTTAAGCAATAAATATCAGTCATCAAATATAAATCATGTGGTCTATTGTTCTCAATTTTTTGAAGCCTATTGTGTTGTTGTACATGTTTTCACCAGTGTTTTTAACCCTACAAGGTCATTAAACTGCTGGTTTATTTCTGTCAGAATCATTTAGCTGCAATAAGCAACTGTTTTGCCAAGCTATACAGTTAAATGTGCACTGTTTAGTGAAAATTATGTTTGTGCTTGTTATATATTGCATTGCTTAGCAAGGCTATCCTTCCATTTTAGAATTCTGTGAAGGAAGCATTGTATCTTCTGTCTCCACAACAAGTTGGAATCTTGTTAGTATAAGGCTGTTTCAAGACAATATAATTTCATATTTTAAAGAATTATTTTGTTGAGGTCTTTGCTTGTTTTTGTGTCTGTGTTGTTTGTAACTTGGTTTTTTGTTAACAATGATGAATGTGGTTTTTGCCTTGATTTGAAAGACAACATGGTTTGATGACAGCCGTTTTAATTTTTTTTTTTCAAAAGTAAGTGAACTTAGAACAATTTCTGACTCATTTGTGAGCTTTTGTGACATTTTTTTTCTGAACTTGCCAAATAAATCTTTTCATTTTAATACATCAATCTGATTTGGTTTCTCAATGAATCCATGCATTGTATTCATCTGTTTGTAACTTTATTTACATGTGGTCAAAAATGCTGTTGATTGCATGTTGTTCTGACAGTTCAGTTGATTTGCATTAAAAACACTTCATTTCATGTAATTAGACAAGCCATTCTTCATTTTTTGTTTGTTATCACAGATGAATAACATGGCTAAATTTTTCCTATGTGTTCGGGTTGGGCACCCCTTTTAACTCTAGTTTTTTAAAGTATACATTAAACAAATACAGTGTCTGGATATTAAAATGTTATGACTAAAAATGAGGGTATTCTATTTCATTGGAGAGATATTTTGCCTGGTATGGTGTTTACAGTAAACAAACCTGTTGTTTTCTCTCTGTGGGTAACATTTGAAGCAAAACATCTACAAAATGTTCAAAGTCTTACATCGGGAAGCTCGATGATAGTAAATAACTGCTTTAAGAGACCCCACTAAATTGGCTTAATTTGTGAGGGTCACGCTTTGGTTTTTTGGTTCACAAGTTTAAAATTCATAAACAGCTTTAACTGATCCGTGGTTGCTGAAGTATGCAAGACATCTATTTTAACACTAACTTGTTCTTATTTTCATCATTAATTAAACTAATAAATATCAGTTTTTAGGGAAAATTTGACTCCTCAAATTGGATTAGCAAGTGACACAGACTACTTCTGGTCTCTAAAGCTAGTAAATCTGAACAATCTCTTTAGTGTTTTAACTGTTAAATGGTTTAAAATATTTAAAAGCAGTCGAGGTTTTTGAAATTTTCTGCTGTGGGGCAAGGATTATTGTGCAAATAACTTAAATGGTGACTTTAAAAATTGTCATCATAAAGCATAAAGTATATGATGATATTCTTTGCTATATTGAAGAAAAGCCGATTCATCGAGCTGCTTCATAGCAACTATTAGGTTTTTAAAGACAGCTCACTGACAAGCTATTTTGCCCTGCTTCAGTTGCATTGGAACACAATCTGGTGTCCTCAGGAGTCTTCACCGTATCAGAGCTATACCAGTATTCAAAAAGTGAGTACAGTTGAAGTAATTTGCTAACATAACTTATCACTTTAACACCTGTAGTTTCCAACCGTTCAGTGAATGTTTTAAAACAAGACATTCAAACAATTTTCTACTGCAGGTTTGAAGTCCTGCATGTTTGCTTTATTTTTCTTATTATAAGTGGAACAAGATCTAAGTTTTTTAAAAAAAATAATAAATCATAACAAATTGGATGTTCAAAATTGATATCTGAATTCATATGCAAACAAAAACAATTTGACTAAGTTAACTTACCCTTTGTGACATTTTTTTGCCTGTTATTGTTTTAAGGGGGATTTTTAACTATTAGCACCAGTTATTTAATCAAAAATGAAAATTAGAAAGTTTTATACCATTGTTCAGATGTTTTTTTGCCTAACAATTCAGATCATTTAACATTATCATTTGCTTAGACGGGTAGCTTCGTATCAATTTTATCTCCCTCCCCCAGTTTTTGCCTACATTATTTAAAAAAAAATGTTTTCACCTACAAGACTCCTTAGTTAAGTTTTTACATTTTTTTAAAAAAAAACATGTAATACAGTTAGTATTTTATAAATTTGAGCTGGCTTATTGGGAATCCTACTGGTGATCATTTGATAAGTGATTTTCCTCTTATATTAGCAGTATTATACTCTTAGTTTTCTTTAACTATTTCAATTACCACTAATTACAAACATTTTGTCAAGGAAAGCTGTTGATTTAATGAGTAAGCATACAGTAACCCATAATATATAATGAGATGTGCTTAAAGCTAAACTCATTATTTAGTTGAACTTATTTGCAGTCATAAAGAAATCCTGACAGTTGCTTGCAATTGTGGAGCATTAAAAGATTTTAAGACTTAATTTTGGTTGCTAAAAGGTGGATTGTTTTCAATCCCCTTTAACTGCTTTAATCTTGTTGATGCACAGCATGACGGTCTCATGTAATGAAAAAACAATTTAAACCAAATGGTATTCTAGAAGTAGGTGTTGTCTCGTAACTAAAAGAAAAACAGTTTCGGCAGAAGAAATTAGTGTTGATACCATTGAACAAGATGTTTCCTCATAATTATCCTGACCAGTAAATTTATTTCTGCAATACTTTAAAACATCGTTTCACTAATGGAGTACAATTTAAATACTAAATATATAATTATATACATGTATAAATTAATAAACTTTTTAATTTTCTGTATGCAAGACAAGTTGCTTGTATACCACAGCTACTGTTTTTTTGGAGGAACTCTGCATCAAATACCAAGTTCGTTTGTCTCCAGCAGGTCTGGTAGATACATATGCGAACTGCTCAACAATGTCAATGAATATTAATTAATGAAAAAAGTCAAAACAAGCAATTTTTCTTAAAATTACCATAATATCTTTCAACTTATTTTTCTAATAAAATTTTTGTCTAAATTAAACTTCCAGAGTTTCATCTAAAACTATAATAATTTACATCACAACAACATCTTTATTTATTTACTCCTTAATATAGGACACAAATTACATATATTAAATATATGTTGTGTGTTATGTATTTTGTCATGTCACACTTCAAACTAACTTAGTTGTCTTTTAGAAATAGTTCCCCTAGGTTATGGAGCAAATTGTTAATTTTTACCCTAGGAACCTTCTACAGCTAGTTGCTGTTTTTTAGTTAAGATCATGCCAAAAACTGGTAGGTTGAGATGATGAAGAAAAGCTGAGTTCACTTCACCTATTGTCGAAACATTGTCAGTGTTACAAAAAACGTTTTAGAATCTGAGAAGGCACTAGCTATTTCAAAACAGCTAAGATTGTACCAGTTCTTGGTTTCCTAACCAAGTGTAGAACACAGCACTTGAGAGGTAGATATGAAAACTCGTAACTTAATCAATAATAATTTGTTGGCTCTGAAACTTCAAGCGATTTTAACTACAAGTTTATTCTTACAGAAAACCTCCAATTTGTTTTTGCTTTAAGGTTTCTTGAAACAATAACCAAAGGCAGGTGCTTAACTGTAGAGCTTCAATACCCAGTTGTGACATGCCTTATTTACATGTTAAAAATAGTAAATCCAGTAATAGCAGAACTAAACAGAAACATAGCCTCTCATTTTTATTTATTTTTTTGTTTTGTTCCATTAGATCCAATAAAATGTGTTGGCTCGGCACAAGTGAGCTTGTCGGACCTTGAGAGTCCAACCTACACAGACACTGGTCTGGAACAGCGCTTTCCCAGTGCACTGAGTATACATCCACGTGCTGACCCTTATGGGGAGAACAGATACAGAAAACGAAGCCGAACATTGAGTTCAGTGTCTTCTGAAGACTGTGAAGATGAATATGCCAACTCTCCCCACAGTTTCACGTCACAGGGATCCAACTGGCAAAGTGACCTTGACTCTGGTATGATTCATAATTATACGTCTGGTTTTTTGCATTATTTTTTATTTGTATTCCTGTGCCTGGTTCTTTAAAGCCTGATTAGCACTAATCTTGGGTTAGTTCTACAGGTTTTAGTAAGAGTTTACCCAGGACTGATACATGTACTAAACAGGCTTTAGAAACAAAGCCTTTATTTTCATATGCATTTGGTTTTGCTGTAATCACTTTGTAGTAGCAGCAGCAGCCCAAAATTACAAAAATTAGTTTAATGCTACAGTATTTATTTTTTTATTGTTTCTATTAAAAAAAGCTTTAGTAGAATAATTCATACTTCAATATCATTAAGTATGTCATTATTTTTTTTTAACCAGCTGCACTAGCAACCATTAGAAATACAAAAAGGTCCAAACTTTGAAACAAGTTGTGAAGAATCTATGAAATTTGTGACAATCCAGCATTTAAGCATTCAATTTTGCATGCAGTTGAAACATTTGGTGAATTATCATTTTGGTAGACAAGGATTGAAACCATAAACAGGACTAAAGACATGACATGGTCATTGTCCTTCACGAGTGACTCAATATTGGATACTGGGTACTACAAACTAGAAGCACCATATTCAATATTGTTTTACAGCTTTTGTTTATCTGGCCAGCTATTTTAACTGTTATCAAAACAAAAAATATCCATTTTGTCAACTGGTGCAAGAGTTAGGTATGGAATGAATAATACCAATCATGTCGACTTTGCAAAGCAGGCAACATGACAGGTTGTTTTATGGGTTTTATTCAACTTGTTCAAAAGATAGAAGAAATAACACTAACCCTGTCCACTCTTCAAACAGCAAACTGAACAAGCCTCAAATGTTTTTAGCACCTTGCTCTTAAACAAGTTTTAAGTTTTAGTAACCTTTTAAATATGCTGCTTAAAGGTTGATTGTCACAACTGTTCTGGTCTCTGAAAGAAAAGAAATTAGGTCTTAGTTCTCTATCTCTCCCTCTTCTTCCATTTTAATTATTGTCACAATATATTTTTTTGAAGGTGTGGTACTTGCATACTTTAAAAGTGCCTTCCAAATTCACCAACAATAGGTTCTTGTCGATATAATAGCTACCTCTTATTTGAATAACGGTAATGAAACTTGTAGTTCATTTACAGAACTTGAATAAAGTAGGAAGAGTTGCAAATTAAATGATCCTTTGCTTTTAAACTGAGTACGTATTTACATCGCAAATATCTTCGGCATGACGCAAGTTGTTGACATGATTTTTTAATTTTGTTATTTTAAGGGCATGAATATGTTTTTTTTATATTGTGTCCTGTGTGCAGAGTCAGTGTTGTGGGTTGATAAAATTGGAAGCTTTTCCTCACTAATGTTTTCATGTAATTTTTCTTAAGATGAGAAACAACAGCCACATGAATATTGTTTGACAAAGCTTGTTAACCATGACCTTCTACTTCCGGCAATTGAGTTTAAAAGCTCCGCACATTCTTTAACAACAAACGCCCCAGATCTTATTAACAGTAATTACTTATCGGTGAAACTTGGTGAAGTGGCAAGCTTTTGTTAACATCCGGCCTCCTATGTAATAAAACAAGTTTCAAAGACACCAAGGTCACCGGTAAACATGGTTGAATTGATAACCACCGGGGCATTATTGTCCAGTAATAAATAAATATCTCTTTGTCGGTAGTGCAATGACGTACTTCTTGAAGGTGTTTTTATAGCTTTTTGCTTTTCAGATTGAGAACATTCTTGAGTTTGTAAAAAATTTTCTGTCACAAATTAATAAAACAACAGACTGAAACAATATTTAGTGGCTGATTTCAAAGCAGCACATATCTTGCTGTTTATTTTTTTGTCAAAAGTAATTGTTTCAACTCTTTAGCAAGTCAACCCAAAGCCCATAAAAACACCATTAATTTGATTTTGTCGTCCTGTTGAAAACTCAGCCATGTGTTAACCTGACTCATTTTTGTTGTTTTGATTGGCAGTCTAAGTGTTTATTTTTAATAACAATAATTTCTCACAACTTGAAGGGTAAAAACTTTTTAACTGGACAAATATTAGAATATATTAAGTTGACTGTATTTTAATACCAGCATTCCTCAACTTATTTTATTTTGGTCAATAGTCATTAGGGTTGGTATCAAGAAAGTGTTAACAGAAAACAGTAGACTGCATAAATCAAACTCTAGGATTTGTTTGACAGTCCCATCTTAATATTGGCTCATGTGCACTCATTTATGTAAAGGGGAACAAAATTTGTTTTGAAGGTCTTAATGGCAATAATTTAATATTTTTTAAATTCACATTTCCAAGGTTAACTGTATAATTTGAAAAAGGGAATAAGTGTATTTCGGTCAAGTATTTTTTTGTACAAAGTAAGTGAATTGAGAAAAAACTAAATATAGGTGTCTAAATAAACTGTAGGTTTTCTAGTTGGACACTAGTCATGTTTTGTGACAATTTTGGGTAAGCATGAAAACAAATCAAAAGCACACAAACAAAAACAAATACACATGTACTGTATACCCAAAGTGCTTGCTGGCTATCAATACACTTCAAAGATATTATTTAACCTGAGCAGTGTAACTCTAATTGAAATAAATTAAGTTAATTAAAATAATTTTTGCCTTACTTTAATTTGTATTTGGTAAATTTACTACAAGGTTTTTAACACTATATTTGAAGTCTTTTAGTGCCTTAGTTATCCTTATAGCTGCATTAACATAATTTTTATGTGACTGTATTCATGAGGATGCATTATGTAAGAGTTCTTTCAATCTGGAAATTAATACCTCTTATTAGCCAAGTGCGAGGTCCGCACGGCAAGTTATGGACCAAGATTTTTCCTTCCTTTTATGGCCCAAGCGCGAAATGAAAACAAGGAAGGAAAAATCGAGGATCCATAACTTGCTGTACGGACCGAGCAAATGAGGCTAACAAGATGTTTATTATATGGCTTTGTTGATTATTCTGGTTTTGAGAAAGGTGATCAAGAGCTAGCGGTTCATACGGCTACTTACAGACCTGGAATTGACCATCACATCACGCGAAATCATTCAGCCATATAATAAAATTGGATATTACATGGAAAGCCTGATACTCTATAGTTGCATCAGTGTCAGCAGCTACTACACCAGCTCTTATA
>JAOBRG010372459.1:0-11713 GCA_027574985.1 Umimayanthus nakama
CCATTTCTAACTTGCTTTTGCCATTTCTAATTTGCTTTTGCCATTTCTAATTTGCTTTTGCCGTGGTGCTATTTGCTTTTGACATGACACTTGTGGGCCACCGTAAGTCACAGGTCCAAAATAAATGTAACAGAGTTTCAATTTCTTTTCCGCAGAAATACAGGAATTGGTTTCTTTTATTCCATTTTTTTCCAGAAACTCGTTTGTTGGGATTCGTCTGTGTAATAATTTAAATTTAAAATTCCTCAATTTGGTGCTTTTTGAGCACTTGTGGCTCTTATATGAAATTGTCTTCAAGGTTATTTTTTCTAGAGTCTAACTCGCATTCGTTTCCCCATTTGGAAATTCCTGCATTTTGGTTTGAAACCGCAGCTTTTTAAAGTTTTTTGAATGACGTAGACGCTTCACAGATAGCACGTAATACCAGTATCGGAGTCTTGTACAAGCTAAATAAAGAATTGATTACCAATAGAGGGGATAGACTTTGTCTCAATCATTACAAGGTGCAAAACATCCGTTTTATGAACTTTGTCAACGTCCATAGTATTTCAATTAAAAATTGAAGACAAACATCCACATTAACAATATTTTCAGTTTCCTTAAGATGCACAAACAGCTGTAAGATTGACGTTATTTACACTGTTAAGTGCTCTTCACAGATAAGTTTGTAAGACTCTGTTAAAACTAAGTACTGTATTCAAAGATCTTTATCGTGACTATTTCTTCTTTTTTTTCCACTTGCTCCCAAAAACTACAAAAAAAATAACCTGTGGCCATTTTTTTCAAAATATGCGCTTGTTTTATAAAGAACAGCGCAGCAAACAGCGTTTTCAGTATCATTTGTTAGTCTCACAATGACGGCATTGAAATGAAAGGTTTTGGTACTTAAAAAAATTTAGTTGTTAATTCTGTTCAATTGGATAGCTTTGTACTTGTTGAGTATACCCATTAAGTGTCATGCATCAATAATAAATTTTAGGCTGCACGCGTATCGGTAAATAACTCGTGCATGTTTGTGTTTAAGAACCGAGGCTTTTTAAAGTTCTTTTAAAACGTCGGAACACGTTTTCAGTCTATACCAGACGCTAATTTAATGACATCTTGCTAGTCCGTCAGCTGAGAGCCGAAAAATTCGTTTCTATGCTTACTCACGGTGACCAACTCTAAATGTTATCACGTTATTCTTCATTCATTTAGGAATATAAAAACGTATGATAGCCAATCTAGATCGGTAGCTTTTTTTCCAGAAACCACGTTTGAAAAATGGCACATTAATTAAGTAAACTCCGCCATCCTGTCACTGTTGTGAACGCACTGCGTGGTTGTAATCTCCATCTGAACGGTTTAAAATCGTAGTAAAACATTTAAATCAAGTTCGACTGCGACATTTCTTATTTCATATGTCTTTAAATCTATAAATTAATTATGCATTAGTTTATGCATTTCTTTGTTCAAGCTATAACTTTTCAGTGTTTTTACTGGGTGGTTGAAACCTGCACAATTTGTGACTAGACGAGAAGTTAATTAACAGAATCTCAGGGCATTGAATGTTGGAAAATGCTGCGCAAATCTATTGAAATCTATTGTTCGAGAAAGACATTACATTAGTAGAGCGAAAAGAGAAAACGAAGGTTGAGCAGTTAAAGGAAGATTTAACATGGTTCAGGCACTTTGAACAACTTGTAAGTGATCTAAAGGTGAAAGGGAGCAATTTGGGAAAGTTTTAGCTGAGTTCTTTTAGTTGGAACTTTCTGAACTAGCATTGAACTTAATCTTTGCTACGCGTATTGGAAATTGGGAACTGTATTTACTATGTGTTGAAGAGGAGTAACCATAGATGTTCCCGTATGACAGCCAAAATTACGCACGGCATCCGAACACCATTTATTGACGACATGCGCAATCTGCACGGCATGCATATGTTATTACTTACTGCGTGAAAGGCTTTCGTGAAAGGTGAATGCGCAGTGCAAATGAACAATACAAACCCATTTGTTCGTAACGACACAAGCGCAAGGACATTCACACCAGCGACACAGGCAAAAACAGTTTTGGTTCTGCGTCTGCGTAAACTCCACATGGAAAATGTGGACACAAGCGCAAAGCAAGGTGTGCTTCTGCGTCAGCGTCAAACTACATTTACACTTGTTTCTATTGCCCTTTCGTCTTCGTCTACGCTGGCGTTTGTGTCGCTAGTATGAATGTCTATTTAACAATTAGCCACCGAAGGCGATGTGAATATCGGTGAATAGTCACCGAGACGAAGTAAGCAAATAGGACCGATTTCCTAGACTTTTTTTGTACAATCTCGTTTAAGAATTTATTACCATTAAATGGGATCAATTTTGTTTCACATGTTAGTGTTACAATGTGCAGAACAGCTGTTGTTTCAGATGATTGCTGATTCAAAACTGAAAACAAAACACCCACAATAAAAATGTTTCCAATTTCCTTCGAACTCACCAAACGCTGTGAGATGGATCTAAATTTTGAAGACAAGGCTCAAAATAGTTTCACGCTTTACAAGATGCAGAAAAGCTGTTGTTTCAGTGATTGATGAAGGTCCTTTTTGTCTCAGCGTTACCACGTACAAAATACCTGTTGTTTGAACTTCGTCAATTTCAGCAGATTGCTGATCAGTTAGAAACCGAAAAAAAACCAAACTTTAAACAACTGTAAGATGTACGTTTTTTGCATGGTTGATCTTTTTTCGTAAGGCAGATTTGGAATAGTAACTCAAATCTAAGTACTATTTTTCCAGTTGCTTCACAAAACCCGAAGACTAAAAGGAAAGAACAACCTATGCCAGATTCTGTTCCACGCACTTGCTTCTTGCTGACTCTGATTAGAAGAAGAGAACAGCGCAGTGAATAGCGTTTAGAATTACTAAAAAATTACGATCATAAGGCCTGGGGCTTATTCTTGGTCGACGGGCATTTCGAAAAAACATTCTTAAGAGGGCTTATATATGGACAATTACTTGCGTTTTGAAAACGCTGCAATTTTTTTTAATAATCAATACAATACTGGCGTGAATTGTTATTTCTTCGTAAAGAAAGTATTACCCTGGATTTTGTTGGTGTCGAATATTTTGCACTTTATCAGACGAATATCAAAATAGTTTTTTTGGTTTACCGTTATCTTTGTCCCGCAAATAAGCGAAACTGCCAAAATCGCCATCCTTTTTTGAAATGACCGAGTACAAGGGGATTGGTGACTAATTTGCAGTGTGCGTGGTTCACTACGAGTAATCAAGCTTAGCACATAGCCTACTTTCGATTAAAAATGGTGTTGGTCCTAAGAACACGAGGCAAACTTTATTTCTGCCGGTGCCAGTCTTAACAGTTTCTTCTGAACACGGTCAGAAAGAGAAAGGGCGTTGCGATTTTGGCAAGTTTGACGCAAAACTACAAGATGATGGTAAGGCCAGGAGTCAAAAAAATGTTTTGTCATTCTTCGTTGGACAATCGAACTTTTTAACAAAGGCAAACTTAAAAAATTGCGCTATAAACATCTTAAACAAATAGAACGAAATTGGTCATCAAAATTACTTCACTTAGTTTGTTCTATGTTTATTGTAGTATAAACTCTTTTGATCATCAGATTTACGTATACGTTCAATATAGGCATGTACGACTAAATTGTCTAAAAGACAAAAACTAATAGCTCTAGGGGAATGTTTTAAAGAAAAAACACAACTACTAACTTGTGCGTTTAGATAGCTTTGTTTCTGTGTTACTTTTTTCGGCATTCGTGATTATGTTATCGCAATCAAATAAACTAAGTAGGGTTAGGGTTAGGGTTATGAAGACGTTTGAAATATACAGTACTTAGTTTTAAGTTAGTCTTCAAACACTGAACGCTCAACTGTGCAAAAAGCCCCATCTTAAAACTGTTTGTGTAGTTTTGTTGGTATTTGCTTGCAATTTCTAATTAACCAACATTTTACTGAAACTGACAATGTCAAAACATTTCGTATTCAGCTTGTTGCATTTTATGAAACAAAGTCGTTCTTGTTGACAATTAATTCTTGATTGAGCTTGTACAAAGTGAGACTCGGAAATTTGTAGTACGTGCGTTTTGTGAACTTCATTCAAAATTGCAAAGTTGTTCAAGTGTTTGGAAGAACTCGAAAGCGTCGTAGTTGTCCAAACGAAATGAGGAATTTATACATCGATTCTAAGCAGCCTCAGTTCCATTTCGATTGATTTAAACAAATTTACCTAACAGCAAAATCTCTGTACAGCATCCTTTTAAATTTTCTGACTGAAAAGCTATGGCCTCATTGGGTATCACACCACCTCAAACGTCCAACTCTTGTGCTCTCATGTAGTCCGCGTGAAAAAAAGAGTATTTCACTAAAGCCGTGTACATTAATCTGGTTATTTTAGCCTGTATCAGTGGCATTAGCTTTCCAATCTTAACCGTTCTAAATGGCCTTTTAGTTTTTGTTTTCATTCGTCGACCAATGTTGCGAAGACTATATTACAGGCGGTAACAGACCTTGGGTTGGTATTAAAGTGCAACCATCTTTCGTAGCAGCACAACTATGTCGCATAACTGAACAGTGCAAAATATGTACACTTGACAGCATGTTCTATTATCTAAGATTTTAAGATATAGGATCATTTATTACTTTTACTACTTTCATTTGTACATATAATATTTTATATTTTATCTTAATTAGTGTCCCCAATTAGCTTAATGAGCTAAACACATTTGACACTCTCAATAAAGGTTATTGATTGATTGATTGATCTAGGCGTTGTAACGTGCGCGTCGTCAATGAACCATCTCCTTCTAATCGCATAGGAAAGATATATTGCTACAAAACACGCACACCGCTACAGGTCAATTGTGACAACTAAACATCTCCTTTCCATCGTGGCTCGTTGAGATAACCTGGCAAGGTTTGTTTTCCTTGGCAGTATAAATATTTTTCACATTTATGATGTTCCAGTTGATAGCAATCCTTATCCGTTTGTCATGATCAGTAATTGTGTATTTTTACTTGGCCGTGTGTTTTGAGTCAAGGCGTCATCGAGTTGTCATTAGCTCCTTCACCCGACAAGGAACGAATCGTTTAAGGGAGATCAAGGCAGCCAAGACAACGGCTCTCGTCTTAGGTTGTCTGTTAACATGCCCCAAGCTGTGTCTTATTTACCGTAAGTTTTGTTATTGCCAAGAACTCGTTCAAAGGCTCTTTATGCATGGAAGTGTATCTTCTTGGACATTAACATTTGCTTTACCCAACTCTTTGATAAATCCTTTGCTGTATGGTTGGCGTGTTCAAGAGATCCGTGAAGCCATCACAAGCAACTTTAAATGGAATGAAGAAAGCCTTTGACAAGTCCTACGAAATGACATGATTAAAAAGATTGAACTTAACAAAAGAAAAAGAGTCGGATAGATGTTTGATAGCTAAACCAAACTTTGTAGTTTATTCGTTCGACAGAGCGGAAAATTTTTGCACAAGTGTTAGAACGACACACAGGCGAAGTTTAGGTTCTTTGTTAAGAACTGTTGATTATTACAGTTGGGTGAATACCTACCCTTCTGTTTAATATAATCATATGTAAGAAGAAATGTTGTGTACATGGTACTGTAGTAAATAAATTACATTGAATTGAATTAACTGTCGAAATGTGAGCCGTTGTGGAGATTCATAATAGTCAAAACGTTTGATAACCGTGGACTTTAAAAAATCAATGATTTGTTTCCTACTTTGGTAACCACTATCACCAGATTTAAAAAGGGGAAGCCTTCTAAAATAGCAGAAACTCGACAACAGCTGCAGAGCATTGAAGTAGAGAGAATTATTTAAAGTAACGGGAGGTCTCTTATAGTTTATCAATTCTCGCAAAACTTTCACTTGTACTGACTGAAACTGCGCAGCATCACTGGTGCTCGGAAAAAGTAACGAAGAGCCTTTTTTTAAAATAAACAGTTTTTTTATTACAATTTTCAAAATAATTACAGCCAGCGCTATGAAATTCTCGGTCATAGATTGATTTTTTTGTCAATTAATACATATTGGTTGTTCTAAATAATCTGTGAATGGACTGAGCCAGGTGACGTCTTCTGGCAAGGAAGTTTCTATGAATTAATGCTAAGATGTTATGGCATAGTTATAGAATTTTGGCATGTCTGTATTTATTTATTATTTTATTTATTTTCTGATTTTGTGTAGTACACAGGGTACATAAAACAAAAGGCCACGAACTCCCCTTCGAGGTTTTATTACCCGACAGGTTAGTTGCAAAATTAGACTGTAAAAGTAACTCAGAACCAAATGGTTTCAGATAGTATTAAAATATGGTTTTCCAAGTGTTCTCAGCAAGGTTAAATATCTTAGTATCCATTTGCTCTGCAGAGACTTAATCATGCCTCTAAAGTCTATCATATCAAGGCTTCCTTCACGCATGAGGTCGCTCTCCGGAAGTATCTGATAAAATACCCATAAATTAGGCAGAGTTTAAAATAACAAGCTGTAGACTGAAGCACAAACGAAAGTTAGAATTCTTTGTTAATTCAGGTTGTGAATATGACAACCATATTGGGGATTTGCAGTAAAATCTATGTAACATACCCAGCCATTGTTAGATATAGTGAGAAATAAGTAGATAATGTTCTGTAGATTTGTAATACATCTGTAGGTGAGAGCGAAAAACTGCCCGCGAACGCTGCTATTTTTTATTTGCCTTACATATTTACAAAGATGCTCAGCACTTTCAATACTTTTTATTTCGCCCTCTGAGAACTCAAAACTACCAAAAAAAACTATTTAATATGGAACAGTTGATATATTTCGAGGAAAAGGTTCCTTTTTATGCTTAGCAAGTGATAACCTCCGTTAAGGTAAGGATTGCTCTAACGCTCAAAATTGTCATATTGCATTCGTCGGGTATTTGAAATAACTTGTGTGTTGAGCGAAGGTCATCTTTTTCAAGTAAGAAGTCGGATATTTGATATATTGTCTTTGACCAAATAAAGCCTTGTCTACCAAATTTCAAACTTAACAAACCGTAGATTTTCTAAACACAAAATTGCTAAAAAAATATTATAAGACTGCTTTTCCGCGCTATCCACTCTAAATAACATGAATAGAACAAGATCTGTAAACCGTAGGGTATTTATTTTTTAAGTATGAACCAGAATCCTTCTACAAACAAATGCAGATATTTTTAGTCGGCGTTGGTTATTCATTTTTACTCTTCAGTTTTAGAAACAGTCACTGTCACAATCTTTTAAGATCTTTAAAAACACAGTATTTAGTTTGTCTTCCCAGTTTTTATTGATAACCATGCAAAAATAGTTGCACCTGACAGCGCTTGGTGTTTTCACCGAAGGAAATTGGAAAAATTCAGTGTGAGTGTTTTTGTTTTCAGTTTTGAATTGGCAATCTAATGAAACAACAGCTATTCCGCACGTTATAACACTAACGTGTGAAATAAAATCGATCGTATTCAACGCTAATCAATTCCTAACTGAGCTTGTGCAAAGCAAGACTCGGGTATTGGTGTTGTTAGCTTATTGTGAAGCACCTAAAAATTCCTACGACGTAAGTCTGAAATAGAATTGGAGAATTTCAAAGTGTCGTGGTTATTAAATAGCAATACGCGAATTCATATATCGATATGCGTGTAGCCTGAAGTGGTACCTTTATCACTTGATATGGCATTGAGGTTTTGACAAAGCTGTATTCAAATTTGCAAAATTGTGTGAGTGATCATAATTTGCAGGTGGAGTTAAGGTTGTAGAATCAACGAAGCAGCCAGGGTCGTTTGTGATGACAAGGTCTAAAGGGGTTGCAGTTTGTTGAGTAATGCGAGTAGATTCATTAAATACTTGGAATAAGCTGTTACACTCCAACCAGCGGTAAAACTTACCGAATACGCTGTCTTCAGAGGATCATAATAAGCACTGTTGTATTGATAAACGATACAAATAGAAATGCTAAGTCACCAACTATAGCAGCATATATTGCTTTACTCCAGCAAGCGGACATCGTAATTGTAGTAAAAGAAGCTGTGCACTGCTCACAGAAAAACCATGGTATTCCAGTTGACAATTATCTAACTGAAATTAAAAGCGCATTCGATCCATCGTTTCAAGAAATGCGCAAAATAAAAATATCCAGCGATCTTTTTACCTTTCAGTTTGGTTGATAAAAGAGTCGAGCCGGTTTCAGCAAGGTAGCCCGACTTTGTTAAAAAACCCTGCTTCCCAGAGCGGCGGAGACAAAACCCGATTTTTGAAGATTTCCCGGACAAAAATCCTGGTTTTGAGAATTTCACTTTCGAAAACTCCAATTTTGAAAACTTTCCATAATAAGAAGGGATCTTTGTCAAATTCAAACTCGACACACGTTTTGAGTAAATTTTATAGTTTGTAGTAGCTTATTCAAAAATCTTGTGTTTGATTCAAAATGATTGTACGGTGGTCGATAGCAGGCCCTGAAAATAAAATTAATAGTATTAAGGTTCGTTTCAGTCCACAGTAAACTCTTCTCTTTGTCGCAAGTGGGTCAGAAACATAAAGAGCAACAACTCCGACACGCCTTCCATCGCGTCTATCCGAATGGATCAGAGGACAATAGCCTGGAATTGAAAAGAACTCACTGGGAATTGAATCATTAAGCCAAGTTTCGAATAAACCAAAATTATCAAACTTTTTATCTTGAACTATTGTGGCGACCTCCTCGAATTTGTCTGCAATGATCAAACTACGAACATTTAAATGACCAGTACTTAGAGAAAATTGTTTGACGGCCCAGGATTTAGCTGTACGTCATGCAGATGATATGAAATATAGATAATAAGGCCGCCATATGGAAACAGAAAACGGTATTAAACACGGCGTACAATGTAAGTGTAAGACAAAACTAAAAATAGTTGTATATATACAGTTGTTATTAAATAGACCTATTGCTGCACGGTAGCTTTCAAGGCTATCTCCATCGTTATAAAAGTAAAGAAACGGTGTATTAAATCTCACCTGCTGCTCGCAATATCCAGTGCTGTGCAAAAAAGAAACTGAGATATAATAGGATTGACAAATAAAATGACTTGTGGATAGCAAGAATAAAAGACACATGTTGGACTAAATAGGTGATATGAGAACTTTGTAATGCAGTTGTAAACGTTTAGACAGTTGTGAAAAGATATTCGGTTTGGGTATACAAGTGTCACTTCAGATCATACTTCACAAAGTCATCCATATGTTTGATGTCAAAAATCTGATCCTCTTGATTCTGGACATTCGATGATCCACACCGATTTAACCGCACTGTCTCGTCGCGAGCGAAATTATACAAACGCGTATTGTATCTTGTTAGACCTTCGTTGATGTACAGTCTGTTCCTTTAGATTACTCTTCCTCTCCATCACTTCTAATTTTTTTGGCTCCAACGATGTAAACTTTGCTATATATAATCGGTCTAGGATTGCTTGGCTGTTCTTTCCAACGCGGTCTACTTCAGCATCACTGAGTTGAAAATTTTGCTTTGTAGCGCGAAACTCGTTTAATAATTCTGTGCAGTTTTCATCAGAGGTTGTATTTTCTCGAAAATTGTTCATTGTCGTTTGCTTTGACAGTGGCTAATTTGACCTATCTTTGGGTTGAATTAAGCTTCGCTTATAGGAAGCCAAGTCGTTTCTCTAAAGATTCGGCCATACTTTCAAGTATTTCAAGCGCATCAATTTGCAAGTTTGGGGCTCTGGTATTGATAAAGAGTGCTTTTGCGGGGCTTTGAGAATTTAAGTCGTTTATGGGCCCCTGAAAAAGATATTTTAAAATTGCTAACACGACAAGTTCGGCGGTCATACAACGAACTTGTAGAAAAACTCACAAAACGTACAAAAATCGCCATATGAACCGCATTAAACGCTTTTTTTGTAAGAACAATTTTGTAAGAACATCAAGGCTTGATTTTGGCCAAAACATTTACTACGGTGTAAGAACAATCCAGGTTGGGATCTGGAATCATAAATGCGAAGTTTACTTTCCTTCATAAAACTATGTCGTTTTCCTCAACAGGACTTATTAAGCCATAAAACACTTCAAATGTTGGGTAATCGAACTTCCGGTGCAATTTATTCGGCTTGTGCTAACAAGGTATATGTATTTGGAATATTTCAGGCACCGCTTGAAAAAATGCTTAGATTGAAATGAGAGATGACTAACAGCATCGCTATTATTTTGGGAAAAAGTTTATATTCAGGGTTGCCACGGTCCTTGAAAGTCCTGGAGAGTCCTGGAATTGGCAAAAGAAAATTCCAGGCCCTAGAAAGTCCTTGAATTTGGGTTGCGGTCCTGGAATGAGCAAAAGTTTTCACCCAGTTTAGCTGCAATTTATAATATAAACTAGTAGTTTGTCACAACCAGTTATAAAACTTTTGATGTAACAATGTATGAAAACCAAAACAGGGACTTGATTTTCCCTAGAAGCAAGTCTTGTAAAGCTCATTGTTAAATTAATATACAGAATAACAAAGCTTTTTTGGTAAGGAAGGTCCTCGGTTTTGCTTGAAAAAGTCTTGAAAAGTCCTGGAAAAGTACTTGCATTTCACATCCAGTTAATAGTGGCAACCCTGTAGATTGAACTGTGAGACCATCACTCATCAACAGCATCGATCACTATCTTAGTAAATTATCTAGATTAAATAGTACGACGATGAACAGCATCACTCGTCTTGTAGCTGAAAAAATATTAGATTGAGTTAAGAGACGAGCAACGACACCAAGTATAATTGAGGAAAATATTTCGGTTGTATTGGGAGAGGATCAAAAGCAAATTATAAGTAAATACAGATTGAACCCGAGGGGGGTCGACTCTCAAACTTGACTAGACCAGAGGATGCTCGTCGTAACTTTTAGGGGTTGAAATTGTGAATCCGGTAACTTTTAGGGTGTCGGGAAGAAAAAAATAGCACTTTGGGTCAAAACTGTAACTTTTAGACCGTTTTCGAGACGCGACCTGTCAACATCCGTTCATTTATAGAAGAACCTGCTGTCTTTTGGAGAATATTCTCATTCTTCCTGTGCTATTTCCATGAATGAAAACTTGTAAGGTAGATTTTAGGGAATATAATTGGCTGGAGCAGGTAAAAAGCAAGTTGGGAAAACAGAAACAATCCATTCCTGTTGAACGTCCAATCGATTACCTAGCTTCGATGTCTTTGATTTTGGCCAATTTGTCGTACGTTGAAATCGGAACCATTTTAACCCTTAGACTGACGTGAGGAAGGGGGTGGCAGAATGGCCATCGAGCAAAATTAATACCATGCCGTATATCTTCGAACAAACGCCGCTCTCGAATTAACGCCGCACCCTGTATATTTAAAGTTTGAAAGGCACAGACAAAAATCCACAACATCGGATTTATCTGATTTATTACACGTTTAGAAGCGCAACAAGTTGTTGTATTAAAAGCGTTAACCTTGGTCGGTACTGTTAGACAAATAATTGTGTCTTTTTCTTCTACTTACGGTAGGTTGTTTAAAGAACGTAACAAATAGCATTTAAAATGAACGCCGTCCTCACATAAACGTTTTAAAAGCGCAAAGCTTGATCGGTACAGGTAGACAAATAATTGTTTCTTTTTCTTCTACTTACGGTAGGTTGTGAAAAGAACGTAACAAATAGCATTTAAAATGAACGCCGTCCTCGAATAAACGTTTTAAAAGCGCAAAGCTTGATCGGTACAGGTAGA
>JAOBRG010372470.1:0-11713 GCA_027574985.1 Umimayanthus nakama
TGAATACCTGAAACGCTATTTAAAACTAAAGTCAAAAGTGGTGGAATCCATCCCCCCCCGTGTAAGATAGGGTTAAGTGCTAGTTTACGTGATATTGGCATCAAACCCACGCATGCTGAAGACGACACTGACCAAATCATTGTCCATACAGCCAATGTCTCCATCACAGGTCGCGACTTCACCTATTGGAGAGGACACAGACCTTCTGGTTCTGCTGTGTTTTTATGCTGATGAATGTTTGCACCCTCTTTATTTCAGATCCGAAGAAAAACAAGCTTGCAAAAATACAGGAAGTTACGCGTTTATGACTTAAGAGTGTAATTTGCCTCGAAACTTGCCAGTTACTGACATTTGTGCATACCTTTTCTTACAGCGATACTACTTTACAATTGCGTGAATTGCTAACATAAAAAAGCAGAGCTGCAGAAAGCAACAAATAAAGCAAGCTTCAGAAATGAGAGAGTCAACGTTGGACGAATTCACTGTTGCTGGTAAAAGGGCTTTACGTTACTTGTGCGGAGCTCAGTCTGCTCCGACGAACGGCTAGTGCTCGAAATGTTAGCTGAACACCAAATATCACAAGCAAAAAAAGTACCGTTTTGAACCTTATTGATTAAACCCGAATGTTCAGCCTACTCGCAAACGCAGAAAAAAGAAAAAAAAACCAAATCTTCCTGATACAACGTTAAATGCACTACGATACAGGCGTTTTTGCAAGAAAGTGGTGACAAATTTGATATGTGTATGTTTATAATTAAGGTCTTCCCCCCACCGCTGTCGCTGCGTGGTACCACAGCGGGTGGAGCTTATTTCAAATTCAACATTGAGCGGGAAAAGGCGACAAGTTGAAACAAAAGCAGAAGACTAGGGAGTGGCGCATTGTTGTAGACCATCTGCAAGCACGGATGACAGAATTCTTACTGCTCCAGAAAATCTGTTTGTAGTCCTTAGATGTTCGCGCAAACTGGGCTAAGAAGGTTGGAAGTATTCTTGTAAGAAATATGGTCTGCCATGCTCATTTGCATGTAGTGAGTAAAAAGGTTTGAAGTAAATAGGACTAGGTAAAGTTTTAGCTGCACATAAGGATGAGATATTGCCTTGAGTGACCAAATATGGTATGCGTCATTTCAGATCGTTAAATAGCGATATTACTGGCAGACCTCCCAATCCAAAATGAAGAATAAGTGTATTGCTTAATTGTACATGTTTTACACTCGAAACAAAGTAATTTGACTTTTAAGTTGCAATAAATACCTTCCAAGAGAATTATGCTGACAAGACACAGTGACAAGCCGCCATTTTGAATTTATGCTAGCTAGGTACTACAAAACATCTTAATTCACTGTTTTTGCCCTCGTACATTTTACTACATTGTTGATATGTTGTTTGGAGGTCTTACAATAGCAGATTAGCGCAGAGAAACTTTCTGTTGTTGCAATTTGTTCTAGGTCCAACCAGAGAGTGACCCGACTAATCATGCAATCACACTGATCCGAGAACTGTACGTTGTATATGAAACTGGCTTTCAAACAGAACTCGTATCAACCAACCTGCAGTGTTTGCAAGTTTTTCCATGTGGCTGTCATCTCTCTCAAGAATGTTACTAATAATCACCATATTGTGCATCTTGGCAAGCTGCAAACATTAAGGACAGAACATATTAGAACATGAATAATTGTTAACTAGTAAAAGTGTGATAAAAAAGGTTTTTTAAACACATACTTATTATCATGATGACGGATCAGCTCTCAAACATTAACTATTTACTGCTCATTATCATAAATAATACAAAACACTGATGATTTTTTCAATCATTCGTTAAAATTAGCACTCACTGCATGTTATCAACTGCTAAACATGATTTCGGTCTAAAATGTAAAAAAAATCAAAACTGACAAACCCAAAGATGTGTCGAAAGTATTTCAATACGATACCACAAAACATTACATTGAATAGAATAGACCACTTTTTGTTAGGCCAAGCATCAAGAAAAACATGTTAACATACGGGTACATGCACTGAGTTTGAACAGACCATTTTCCACCTGGGTCTTGGTGTTTAAAAGTTGTATAACTTCAAATCCTGTAGGTAAATTCCTATCCAACAGAATCTAATTTACGCAACTTGGATTGGACCACAAAAAAGCTTGTCTACTCTTTCAACCCTTTCAATAATTGGCTCCCTGCCCTTGCAACATCCAATACTCTGCTTCAAAAAACAGTGCATCGCATGTCAACATGCCATTCGTACTACGTACATGTAGACTTCGCCTACTTCTGTTTTCTTCCTTTATTTTTTTCTGCTAACAACAGCCGTGAACTGTTTTTAAAATTGAAATATACAGTATCTGGTTGTTCTAAAGGTTAGAGAATTAGACTTACAAGTCATTACTTGTTTCAGCAAATCTTGTACTGAATAGAAAGACAACCCAAGAAAATTATGGAAAACCATCAACGAAATAACATCTCGCAAAGTTAAAAAAAATCAAGTGAAGTCAGTTGATATCAATAATATAAAAAAAAAATCGGATACAGGCGCCTGTACTTGAGACTAGATAATAAAAAAAGCTGAAGTGCTTGGTAGCAACAGCAAAGGACAAGACCTCATCTGGCTCATCTGGGAGATATGAAACTTAAAAATTTGTACAATTTGGCACTAAAGGGCCTTAAAGACTTCAATATGCCTTGAAGCTTATTGCATATCTAGGGTGCTTTTTTCATTTTTTTTTCAAATGACTTGTAAAGTGGTATACCTCCATATAGCACTTGTGACCCTCATGCTACGGAGTATAGAAAACTGGATTTCAGGGAGCGGGTCTGCGGTCACTCAGATAAAACAAGGTGAGTTGGCAGTTAGGTGAGTTGAAGAAGTTAGAAAAATGAAGGAATAATGAGCGGATCCAAATTGAACGTAGTATTAGTAAGCTCAGAAAAGATAACGTTATTCCAAGTATCAAGACAAAAGAGACAACAACTATGACAGAAACCCTCAGCAAAACAAAGCAGACAAAAATCAGACCACTCCGATCAAAGCAAATTATGAAAACTACACAGGTGTCCTCGGACCCCAGCGTTGAAACCACAAAGCAAGAACTACCCAACCCGGTAAAAGTTGAACAAGAAACGAGTGAAGTTACTCAAATCACTGACAAATTCGTAAAGTACAGAAGAGGAGGATTACCTCTCGTAAATTAATTAACGAATCCAATGCCACGAAAGAAAACCCATCACAAAATAACGAATCTGCAGCAAAGAAGAAAAGTAAGGGCAATAACAAGAACGACAGAAACTATACGGACAAGATACGAGTAAATATTTGCCTGGCACATCGGAGTCTCAAGAAGCAAACAAGATAAAACATAATTTATCTGATAACAGCAGTAGTCTTGCCAAGAATAGGAAGAAAAGTAATGTTTCAGACACAAACAGGTTAAAACTGGATTTATCAACCTTCATCAAATCCGTGAAACCCATATTGAAAAGAAGCATAGAACAGAATTTGTCCTGGTGACCTCAGTCTCCAAACCGAGGGCGAAACCCAGCAAGCCAAGGGAAGTGCGTTCAATCGTCCATCTTCAGCTTCCCAAAGGAGCTCGACATCATCAACATAATGCATCCCAGCGAGGAAGGATATGAGATTTCTCGCAGTTTCATAAAAAGGGATTCTCTTGCTGTCTCTGAGGTTAAAAATGGGGTGGCCCTGTGCATGCGCTACAGTCATCAAGAATGGACAAGCACTCTGAAGACTTTACCAACCCAGAAGTTATTCTTAAATATCGACTAGCAACAACAGCTGGCAACGAGAAGCATCAGGCAGACAATATTCTCAATGAGACAACTTATGAAAAATATAAGCGTGACTTAACTGTTTCTCCCAAGTTAAATCTTTAACGCGGTCACTGTCATCGGATAGAGGAAGACTTGATGTTTGCTCGCCAAGCGCAAACGGAAGTGACGTCAAGGGAGAAAAGAGAAGGAAAGAAGAAAAGAGGAGGACCAGCTGGTTATATGGCGACGAAGAATTAAAATTGATGGAAAGTATTGAAACTGAATTTCTGTGAGTTAACAGGTAGACAATAAAAACTGAGTTGTTAAATAGTCATTAGGATTAATCCGTCCCTGAAGAAGCAAAAGGGCGAACTGACCGATCGGCAAAAAATAAAGGATAAGGAACATTGTGGAAGCTTGCGTCTAGTGTTTTGCGTTTTTGGGTATCGATGGCGGGTCAACTTGTTTTGGACCTTACTTGTAAAGTATCGCTGGCCGTGAAGAGTAACCCTTAGAGTTTGTGTAACTTCACAACTCAAAGTACCAGGAGCAATCGTCTTCCGAGGCCTAGACATTCCGCGGCGGGAGTTTGTTCAATTTATATAATTTGCTAGTCTAGAGCGTGAAGTCACTGTAAAACTCCCAAGTCAGTGGGAAGGAACAAGCTTGGACTCCGCCAACGCAGTCCCAAAGCAAAATGGCCGGTCGCAACACATGGTAAACTAAAGCGAATTTAGCAAGAGAGAAGGAGTCAACAACCAACACTTCCTCAGACTCTACTTGCACAAAAACCAAGCCAAGACAAGTATTTTTTCAACAAAGTCGAAGAAGGACGTTAATAAAGCTGAGAGAAACGCGAAGCAAATTTGAAAATAACAACGTGCGCGGAAAACAACGCAAGCGTATGGCGGCCAAAAGAACAAAAGTAACCGGGGACAGACAGCTCCGGGAAGCATAAGCTAACAGCTTGAGAACACTTTAAATGGAAGATTAACAAAAACATTGGCTAACGTAAAAACTAAACGGAAGAACTGTTTCGAATTTTGAGCAGATATAGTTAAGTTTTGAAGTGCGGGAAAAATAATTCTCACAAATTAATGATTCGCTTGCACACTCAATTAACAGCAAAAACCATCTGCTTCTGTACACGTCACTAAATCATAATATTTCGAATGTAATTAAGATTAATGAGCTCAGAACCTATTAAAGGCTGGGCCAACTTCGTACTAATTGAGTGTAATTTATCCGGCTCGAAGGGCCAGTTTTGAGACATTTAATCAGAACGAACTTGGTTTATTTATTACTAAGGCCGAACCATACAGTATCTTATTAGCGAAGTCGTAAATGACCTTTACAAGTTTTGTTGGCACGGATGACGTGAGGAGTAGACCCGTGTAATTCAAGGTGGTTTGACTGCTCTGTCAGGTATGATCAACAGTCGGTCATCAGGATTTAGGGTTGTGATTGTTTGACTATCAGAAAGGGAAGCATGAGATAAAAAGGTCAACAGTCCATGTTTTATAAAAGGCTAAGAGTACGTGGCAAAGCAAGCTGGCATAATTTCGAGTTTTGGCGAGCAGACTTGTGCTTCGACAAATGGTCGTTACTTGTTTCAGTGGCAGCAATCGACTGCAGACTAGATCTATTTTGAAATCCAGGCTTCTGTAGGAGTTAAACATAGATGAACAAGGAAATGGACCCAGATTGGGGACCAGTTGTGTTCTAGTTGCCTAGTCAAATAAGTTGCACGCTATCAAAAGCAAACAGAAGCCACATATAAATATTACAGTACACCTTTGGCCATCTCTGTTGTGTAAACGCTTCAATCCACAAGCTCCTAGCGCCAACAAAAAGGTTTTTTTTTAACCAAATCAAAACTGTTTCTACTATTCTCCCAGTGGTCCTTTCACAATCGCCAAGGTTTCAGGATTTTTTTTTTCAAAAAAAAAACTCAGTGAGTGGTTCTTACAGAGACAGACTCTTAACTATTTCGTGTTCCTCAATTGCTTTATCGGTGCTTCCATCTGCAAATACAGATACAAATCGCTTTGAAAATATAACAGTTTTAATGTCTTCTCTCAGGACCTAAGCTATTGCAACAACAAAATTGTGGCTTTTGTGATTTTTTGTAGGTGTACATGGTTTACTTGTTGTTCCAAGCAATTTTTGTTTTGATAGTGGTTTTGTTTGCCACAGTTCCCGCTCCACGACCTCAATGGATCAATGCGAAAGATTGAAGTTACGTTAACTAGGTGGCTATTTTTGTCACTAATATAAGAGGGAACTTCCTGCAGGTTTGGCAAACATTTCGTTTTTTCACCATCGTTTATGACCAATGGCAATGCGATTCGAAACTGCGGTTCGAAAGTCCTTTGACGTATCTTTTTGTCACACTTTGCATTTTTTGTTTAAAGCGAGTTGGGTAACAACTGTTCTAAACATCGCTCAGTTGCTCCCTATAAATTGTGTAAAAAAGGTTCACCCTTTCTAAAGAAAGCGGAAAGATTGCTCTGCATTGATGGAGCAGGACACCTCAGAAAGGCCATGGGAGAAACTGGGCTCAGGTATTTTTGAGCTTGAGCAGATCAAAGTACATCATAATTAGTGACTATTCCTGTAATGAAGAGTGCTGCATGATGAGACAGCAGCTAAGATTTCCAATCACTTCACCAGTGTACTTGCTGAATATGGTCTACCATCTACATAGCTGCTTATTTGAGAAATCATTTCATCAGTGAAAAATTTAAGAAGAAATAAAAATCGTGACATATCACTCTTATGTCAGTTCACCATACCACCAGGCAAACATCTTAGCACAAAATAGTGTTGATAGTGTTGACCAATCATGAAACTGCAGAGAAAATAAACCAAGGGCAACCTCATACACAATCATAGTATCCACCATGTAACGTGGAAAAATGCAGTTCATGTTATTCTATTGTGAAATACCTATATATTAAAGTTTTCATTTTCCAACTACCTCTCCACTAAGGAAAATGCCTAGCAAAATTGGGTTGAAAAATTTTAAAGAGTTTGAAAAGTGCGATGGAAAGATATCAAGATGCACAGAGTGTTTTTGGAGTCTATGAAGGTTCAGGGAAACCTTGTAGATTTCCAAACCCGCAACCATCAGATCTCTCACGTCCGACGCTCAACTGAGGACCTTTTACTCTTAACTTCCACGATTCGATCTGTAATACGCACAATTCGTTGCTAGTCAAAGGCTGTGTCCTCAGATTCGCTTCATTTCAAGATCATCGACTTTGAAAGTTTACAGGCCGTTTTGATTTATAATACCAGCTATGTGTAGACTCTCATTCTTGTTCCCTCCTACAATTAGTTTCAGAAGAAAACTCCCATAAAAAGAAAAACTACGACTGTGTCCTACGATCTGCGACTCTGTAAAATTCTTGTTCATTGCTTCCAAGCATACTGAGTGGAGTGGCTAGCACTTCAAAGTTTTTGTTTCAACCCCTGCTCACTTTTTCGACGTCAAAACCAGTTCTTCTTACAGTATCTCTTCTCCAAAGCAAACCTTGCACTTCAAATTTCTACATTTTTTTAAGAGAAAAGGGATATATCGAATTGTCGAAACCAAACAGACCTGTGTCTCCCATGGAGGTATACCAGTGCAATACCAGTGGTCTAGCATTCATTCATTCATTCTCGCGCAAAAATAACCTTCTAACATTGCTTACGATTGTTCTCTTAGCCAGTTTAGTGAATAAAATAAACCCAATAAGCATGCAGCAATCCGTTGACATGGACTTTCAAGCAGCATCCAATTCTGAAATTTTAAAATTGTGCAATGTATTTTCACAATAGCCATAAAGGGAGGCGCAACCAGTAAGCTTCACACGAAATGTAGTAAGAATGTAGCAAAAATATTCAAGTGAAAACTATGTTACAGGTTTGCATGAGGTCTCCTGGGAAAAAGCTGATACCAGTTTGACTGTTGACGAAGCATGGACTGCATTTGCTGAAACACTTAATGCAACAGCTGATTAACACGCACCTCTAGCCATTAAGAGACTGCGCGCTGAAAGTCTGCCATGGCTAACGCGTGAGATACGGGAACTGATGCGGATTTCATCATAAACGGGCGCAGAAACAAAAGTCAACTAAAGAATGGGTTAAATACAAGGAAATGCGAAACAAAACAACACGCCTCATTTGAAATGTTAAACAAGATTACTACTCCAACTTGATTGAAAAAAAATAAGAAGGACTCGTCCAAATTGTGGAAAACGTTGAAATCTGTCATTGCTACTCAACCTAAGATATCAACCATTGAGTCACTTGAGACTTCGGACAGCGGTGTTACTCAGGAACCTAAAAAGATCTCGCAGAGCTTTGCTAAGTACTTTTCTACTGCAATTGCAAAACTGAGACAGCGCATGACTTCTGTATTATCACCCCCCAGAGCACCTGCAAATCGGTCTTCAAACAGCTTCAATCTTTCTCAAGTTAGTCAAACCTTTGTAGCTAAAGAACTTAAGAAATTGAAAAGCAACAAATCTACTGGGATCTAAAACATCCCAGCACGACTTCTCAAGGACGGTGCCGACGCAATTGCCACGCCCCTAGCAATACTAATGAACAGATCGATAAATGAGGGGTATATTCCCTCAAGCTGGAAGCCTGCCATCGTAACTCCAGTGCACAAGTCTGGTTCAAAATCTGACACCTCCAATTATCGCCCAATCTCAGTTCTACCGGTCTTTGCAAAGAATCAAGAAAAGGCAGTTCATGAAACGGTGTACAGTTTCCTACTAAAACACAAGCTCTTGTCTTCTTATCAACCCGGTTTCCGTCCACAACACTCTACTGCAACCAGCCTAATCGATATCACAAACACTATTCTGCACAATATTGACAGAGGAAAATTTACAGGCCTGGCATTTCTGGATCTATCTAAGGCTTTTGACACCCTCGACCACGAACTACTACTTACGAAATTGTCAGATTTTGGCCTAAGCAAGTCTTCAGTGAATGGGTTCAAAGCGTGTCTTACAAAGAGAACCCAAAGTGTTAACATCAATGGTATTCAATCATACGCTGAACCCATATAATATGATGTGCCTTAGGGGTCTGTCTTTGGACCTTTGTTGTTCATTATGTACATCAACGATTTACCATCAGTAACAAAGTACTGTAAAGTTCACCTTTACGCTGACGACATCCTGTTGTTTTTTAAAAGCAGTTCTGTACAAGCTATTGAGGCTGCTCTGTCCCATGACCTTGGCTATGTTGTCGGATGATTGAACCAAAACTATCTTGTGTTAAATCACTCGAAGACCAAAAACCCATCGAAAACTGAAGTTCGGTCCAGTCATTTACAGTCAGTGTTCATGACAATATTGCACCTGTCAATGTAAACTCCCACCCCCACCCCGGGGAGGTATGGGGCATAGTTGGGATTGATTGTGGCTTTGGCATGCTGTTTTGCCCGGTGGGTTGGGGGATTTGTGCGCATTAGTGCTTCCGTTTTGCCCGAGGGATGGGGGATTTACCTTGACAGGTGCAAAATCTTGAAAGGGTATACAAAATTAAATATCTCGGCTTGATACTGGATCCATGCCTAACATGGAACGAACACACTGAACATATCAGAAGCAAAATCTCATCCCGCCTTTGGATGCTACCCAGAGCCCGAAAAATCATCCCCAAAAAAGCATGCATAACTCTGTTTAATGCAATGGTTTTACCATTATTTGAATACTGCTGTTGGGTATGGGACGGTTGCGGACAGGGAAATAAGAACTACCTTGATCGTCTTCTCAAGCTAGCTGCTGGAATAATTGCGGGATGCAAGGCTACCGAGACTTACACACAGCAAACACTGAAGTGGCCATCCCTGCAATGCCGCCGAGAATACCACAAGTGCATCCAGATATATAAGTGTATTAATGGCCTGGCTCCAGCGTATCCGTTAGATGACTTCCACTCCTCGGAGCAGATCCATAACCATAACACCAGAATAAAGACCTTATCCGCCTGCATCTTGTTAAGACAACTAAATTTCAAACATATTTTAAGTACAATACCGCCAAATCCTTTTTCCTCGTAACTTACGCTATGATCTGTCTCTCACTAGTTTTAAACTGAAAGTCAAGCAGCATCTTAATCATCTCAGTTAGTTTACTTTCACCGTTATGATACCTTTGAATGATCTCTTATGCTCTGCCTCTTTGTTTTCATTTTCATAATTTATTCATATTATTTTACAGATCTCCATTTAAACCAGCTTTGCTGAACTGGAATTTCTGTTTAAATAATGTGAGGGTATAATAAAATAAATAAATAAACAAAGGAGACGAACGGCAAGGTCCGGGCCAAGTTACTTGTAGGCTATTTATAAAGGTTTTTAAGGGTCATTTTTTTCGGCCTTGATCGCAGTCTTTTTTTCAGTCTTAGCTTTCATTCTTTTTTTCAGACCTGTCTCAGGTCTTCGGCTTTAGGTTTTCACTTTCGAGATCTTTGGTCATCGTTATGTCATCCGACGGATGACATATCGTGAGGGGGCGATTTTGTCACTCGCTCACTCACTCGCTCACTCACTCCGTTGTTAGCTCGATTTACCCAAATATGAGGAAGAACTCCATATATGGCCACAAAATATAAATGCGTGCGTCATCAAAAAAATTCCTCCTTGCGTTTGCGAAGCTGTGAACAAGAAATGTAATACGTGCTCAGCCTGAGGTACAGGATTTTGTCGTTAAAGATTGTATCTTTGCCCTCGATTTTACATACAAAACGCATACATAGTGACGGAAAGAGCGTCTACAGTAAAACGGATCGACCCATCGAGGGCCCTTTTCGGAATTCGGACCTCTTCCGTCTGGCAGAGAGCTGACAATTGTTAGAGAGAACTTTTTGTACGCCTGTATTACGCATATTTATACTCAACACTGCAAACTAGAAACAACTATTGAAGTGGAAGGAAGTTTACAGGACATTGACAAACAACGACACAAGGTTGACTGAGTACTCGATGCCTCATTGTGATCCATCTTTGGCCGCTTACCAGAGCGAGAAGCAGCTCAATAACCAACCTAGTACTTATGTCAAAGAGAATGGTTATGTCCCAGATGACTGTGTTCATTTCTGTAGACTGCGAGCACAGATAACTCGAACTAAACCTCGCAAGCGTGACAGAGAACCTTCGAGAAAACGGTACAAGAAAGTAACGAGCTTGTTTCACAAAGGTAAGATAATACGGAAACATATTATGTATTATTTGAGACGAAATATACCCAAATCCTCTGTGTTAAGAAATATGTCGATGTCCTCCAAACTGTTCTTGGTAATGATTACATATCGCTACCGGAGTACGAAGTGGCAGAAAGACTCCTAAACATGGAAAACATCCAGCTCAAATACAGGAAGGAATCTTGAATTAAATAAGCCTCCGAACTGAACTTACTAAGACTTGAGTTGAATTGAACTATCAAAGGAAATTCTCTTGCACGAACTGACTACGAAATATTGAACTGTCATCGACGTTGTTATAATATTTGTATTTTGAAAACTGTTTCTTTTTGGATTTGTTGAAATTGAAGGAACATTTTCTTGCGTTGGATTTGTATATGTTATTGTTTACACTGTAATCTTAGTGAATAAAATGTCCAGTTCCCTTTTATTTGATTTTATTACGTCTTTTTGAACCTGGGGGAGGGATGGAACGAATTCTGTGCAAAGTTCTTTCTTCTAAAGAAATCGTAATCGAAATATACCTTTTTTTATTTTTCCACACATTTTCTTAGCATTTTTGCGGCGCCCGAATTTTTTTTTCGTTTGCAACCGTCCTGCTAATTTTTTTAACGAAATCTTACACTTCCCCGCTCCCCATGAACAGCCGCGCCACTCCCTCCTTTGGAATTTAGCCAAGACTGAATTTATAGTCAACTTTTATCGCATATGAATAAAAGCTCGGATAGTTTTAC
>JAOBRG010372481.1:0-11711 GCA_027574985.1 Umimayanthus nakama
TACTGAAAATGAGGGTAGGTTAGGTTCTGAGCTGTGGCCACGTTTTGCTCGATTTTTCTGTGCATTCGCTCTTAAAGGAAAAGAGTGACTACAATTGGATCTGCCTTTGTACTGGGAATGAAAACAATGGTTTTTAAACAGCTCTACCAGCTGCTCTAGGAAAAAAATCCGTTTAAAATAACTGCTAAACTTTGTAAAAACCGCCAAAATAATAAACCCATATTTACAACCCGTCATATCTTTTGTATCACGATTGGTTGTTACCCATTTTGATGAACTAGGGCGTGATTTTTGGAGAACTACGACTGTGGTAAAACGTACAACCGAGCGCCAGATGGCTCATGTTTGAAAAAACTGACGATTCGATGAACTGAATACATATATTTTGATGTTTTACATCAACTTTATATTATTGTTCCAAGAACAAGGTATCTAGTTGTGAAACAGTTTTAGTACAACAACAAATTCTGCAAATTTGCGTTAGGGTTTTAGTTGTAGGTGCCAACTAGAACTGAGTCTTTGCACGTACGCCCTATTTACTGGGCACTAAGGCGCGCGCGCGCGCAGCTAAATGGCGGGAAATTCGGACGACGCCACGACCAACGTGTGCTAGCGCGAAGTATAATGCTACAGTGGAATGCTTTTAAAACAGAGATTATAAAGTTGTGATTCAGCAACCTTGACAGGGTTATGAAGGAATGGACGCTGGTGAAACCAGGTCGGTAGGCAGTAGGGCTGAGCATTTTCTTGTAGCATATTTTCAGATCCTGAGCGATTTCGGTGCATAAGGCCAGATTTTTCTAACATTTACTTTATCACTAAATTCATTGAATTTTATGTATATACATGCATTTAAATATCATTTTATAAAAGTTCAGTAAAACTTTATTGGAAGGAAGTATAAGTCAAGTTGACCAAGCTTCCTTATATTCCAGAATTGTTGACAAATGTGCAAGGGTATGAAGAACAGTAAGGCGTCTATTCTGAGAACGAAATATTCCATTGATCTTTGAACAACAAAAGCTTAACGAATAATTAACACTTTTTAACAATTTGCTATTGTGCGTTTGTTTATGGATGGTCAGTTTTAGGGTTGAGGTTTTGGTTCTTTATATTATGTCTTTATCCAAGGGAAATAGAGGACGACTCATAAAGAAAAGTGACAAAGCAATCGGTTTTCATCGAATACACACCAATAACAAGAAAGAAAAAAATTAACCTGACATTTCCATTGGTCTAAGTTGAAAACTGAAAAAAAATACGGTTTCGTCGTTATAACATCTGTAATCAGTTATAGGGTCCGTTACGAACGTATATCTAAATCGCTATACATAATTTTCATCCAATTAACCTTCTGCTTAAAAGAAATACATGCATGTAACAAGATTGAGAACTTGGCCAGGTAACAGGTTAATCGACTTAGATCTTGTTTTCTGCGGAGGTCGGTCAAACACATCGAGCTGTAACTACAGTAGATGAAACAAACAAGATTTTGTCAAGATTTTTGGGAAAATTTGCAGTTGCTTCCATTTGGGGTCGGAAATTTCCCCCGCCTTCAGTGTTTGATTAGATAAAAAAAAAAGCTGATTCCCGCAAAAGTACGAAAACATTATACAGGACTTGCAGTGCATATTACTCATTTTTAAACTAAAAAAAGGCCGTAGAAAAAAAGACTTAGTCTTTATTTTGTGGTTTATTGCTCTTATGCTTGGCGATCACACTACTTAAGCCCCAGCAACAGGAGTCCTCACCGATCGCTCGAAGCCGAATTTTACGCAATCTACAGCAGCAACCTAATCGTGTTCAATGTGCTTTTTTAAAGCTGACTCAAATATAACTCAATTAGGTCTGTTTTACAAACATCCTCTTCAAAAACTGTAAACGTTTCACACAAAAAATGGTAAAAACATTCCTACATCTGCCACAACTGATGATGAAATATATTCAGCAAAAGTCCAGAACACTGAACAGATCGAATTTTGATACCTTTAGTTTCGTTTATAATACTGTTTTAGCGAATGACCCAAGTCTCAGCACATACATTTTCTAGTATCGTATAACGGTTAAGTGCATGTTGCTTCGGCTGTTCTCAGAGTTTTGCTTTCACATTGCAAATTAAAGTTTATTTTCAGTGAAGAAAATACGCCTTTCGCGGAACTTTGATACATACAGTTATAAGCCGTACAATGTTTTAAAATTTTAATACTTTAAATTTCATTTTCAGCTTTGGTATACTCATTTGAGCAGCATTTTGAGACACAAAACATATTATCAAATCAATTATTTTAATCAACTTTATTCCGTGATAGTGTTTTTGTGCAACTAACCGCAGGGATATAAGGAACTTATCAGAGACAACAGCTTTGTTTTAGAGGAACATCATTTCACAAATGACTATGTATTCTCAGAAACAAAAACCACAAAGGTTGGAGTGCAGACTCTAACCTTCAGCGTTTTATGTTCACTTACATGTTGCAATTGCATTGGCTTGTTACTTCTGTTTGAAAACAACAGAGTGTTTCTTCTTAGTCTTAAAGCCATTTTTGTCGGTGTTGCTAAGTAAATTACTTGAGATTGAATACACTATACATAGTTCTCAAGCTGTGTATTGGATCAAAACATAACATGAGAGAAACAAGTCAGTGGTTGTTGTGAATGAAGAAACCACTGGGCACAACAACTACTTCAGTAATGAATTCTTAACATTCACAACGTGTTTCCGCGCTTCGAAACATAAGCCTTTAAGTCGATCAGCTCAAACTAAAAATAATAAGAAATGAGGTGCTTCATAGTTATGATGTAGGCCACAACACCGTGACTGCTACGGCCTACTCTGTTGGTTTTTTATGAGAAGTACGCGGGCTCTAAATGGCTATAGACCAACTAGAACAGCTCAACGTCTTCCCCGCAGACAACGTGGCGAAAGAAGATCTCCTTATGCTTCTTTTCAAACTTCAAGTTGGACAGTGCGTTCTTTAACCCGTTAATTATGCTCCTTCATGCATATACAAAATGAAGACAAGAAATGAGCCACATAGGTGATAAATGTTTACGGTGCACTGCAGCAACGACTACTCAACCTATAACTTTGTATCCGTTGACACGACTTTCGTCGAGACGCGTAGACCTGACAAAACGAATCTGTAAGTTTTCAGTCAATAACGTGCCAATCGTAGTTATAAAGGTGTAAAGGTGTTGTGTCTGCGGCCTTTGAATTTATCTTTTTCATTGTTATCTGCGAGTCGGGTTTTGTTGAACTTTACACGAAAACCAATGGGGGGGTACTGACATTTGTTGCAAACTTGCTCTGCAGACTAATAGGATAGACTATAAGATTACTCCATTTTCACAAGAAAAGTAGCATAGCTAGTAAAAAGATGAATAGTTCCTACTTGTTTTTTCTAACTCAATAGCAACTGAAACTATCTGCACAATTTTAAAACTGTTAAAGAATAACCTTCAATAAGAACTTACTGGTGACGAGGCTAGCGCCATTAGCGAAGACTTCGTGGACAGCCCGATTGCAATGTGTGAACTATGACTCGCTCAAGCGGATTGTGATAACTGAATCTTTTGTTCTTCAAACAAAAGTCAGCTTTAAGTACCATTCGAGATTACTCAAGAGCCAGGTACTTCTCTGGTTTGAGCAGTCGGCTTTACTGCCTGTGTGGCGGGAGGAGAAGTTCTCAATATGTTTACTGGGCCACCTTTAAGGTCTGACTAAGGCATCCCTATGAAGAGGTATTAATATTAGCACTTTCGGAAATAGCATAATGTATGCTGATTGCCTGGAGGACGGGTTTGCATTGTTCTGATACGGGTGTTACCAGTTTATATCAGTTAATATAATGCCCTGTTGTTTTTTCCTTCCTTACTAACTTCTTCTTCTTAAGGTTATGTGATAACTTTAAAGGTAAAGTAAGCCAAAAGCTGTCTTCCATTCCCCAAACAAAAAAAATAATTGCTGCCGAGCGGAGTGAGGCAGATAACTATTCCATTGGTCATTTAACCTTTCTGTGTGTTTGGTCGGGCCTGGTTACGAGCTATTCCAGTGGTCATTTAACGTTTCTGTGTATTTGATTACTGGATATTTGTCTCGATTCGCTAGATACCAACTATTCAAGTGGTAATTTCTGTGTCGATTTGTCTCGATCCGCTCGGTCGGGCCTGGTTACGAGCTATTCCAGTAGTCATTTAACGTTTCTGTGTATTTGATTACTGGTGATTTGTCCCGATTCGCCGGATACGAGCAACTCCAAGGGTCATTTCTGTTTCGATTTGTCCCGATCCTTGGCGATTTGTTCAGATCCACCGAAAAGGTAACTATTCATTACTCTGCAAAGATGACGCTTCTCCCAGACTGGTGACTTCGGATATTGTGACGTCGTCAACGTCCTTCCAGTGGCTCGAGCGGAGCAGTGAGCGAATAGTAAGGTCACTGATCATTATCAGGAAGAGAATTGGACCTAACTTGGTGCCCTGGGGGACGCCGGCGTGGACATGCATCCACTCTGAGATGGAGTCCGAGACTTTAACAGCCTGGCGGCGACCGCTGAGGAAGCTGCAAATCCAACTGATCAACCAGCCTCTAACACCTAGATGGATTAACTTGCTCACTAGGATAGTGAGATCAATATTATCAAATGCCTTGCTAATGTCAATGTGGTGTTTAAAGTCATCAATCAGCCACTCAACAGCGAAATCTTCTAGTACCTTATAATAGACAGCAAAGAAGTCAGCGCGATGGGTCTTAAGTCACCGTCACCTGTGATTGGCTTGACCTTTGGAACAGGAGTTATGTTAGAGTCATTCCACTGTGTCGGGAACACACCCGATGACACTGAGCGATTGAAGATCAATGCTACTGGTTCGGCAAGCTCGGGTGCGAATTCTTTGAGAAGACGAGCAGGAATGCCGTCCGGCCCTGGTGCTTTGTAAGCAACAAGACCAAGCAGCTCGCCACGTACAGCTGAGGTGGTGATAGTGGGTGGCTGGCCCGGCGATGGTAAGTATGCGGGGAGAGTTGCGGTGTCAAGAGGCTGGATGTCAGACATAACAGATATGAAATAACTGCTCAGATGATTGGCAAGAATTTCACGAACAATCATTCCAGTAATGTTTACGATAATATAGTTTTTTATCAGGGTAAAGTCGTGCGATAAACGAGATGACGCCCATGCATGCACCTTCCTAATCTTATCTCATTTCGGTTGATAAAGGCTTTCATCGATTATAAGCTCCAAAGCAGCCATCAAATAAATGTCGCCAAAATAGAGCTGTTATAGTTACGAGTCCATTACCTAAATTTTTTTAGTTCTTAAGTGTTTGCTGTTGCATGTTTGAAGACAAGTCTCAGTTTGCACTATTTCATTTGAACCAAAGTATTTCATTAAATAATCATGTTTCAACTAACTAGCATTACCTCCTGATCTAGGTATTTAACTACTTAGACTATAAGGCCATAGAAACTGATTTGAAAACTATTTGTCCAAAGTTGTGACAGCTTATCTATATTGAGCTAGTTTCTTTTCTTTTGCTGTTCTAGTTTTCAAAAGTTTGTTGCAGCTCCAAATCTCTTGAAAATAAAGAATAGCGTATTGTCGTAAGGGATTTTAGTACCATATGTTTCAGCACTCCGTCAGTTCTGGTTTGTGCTCACTATCAATTTCCATTGCCGGCCGAGCATTATTTATTATTACTGTCCGGCAATTTCAGTGGGCGTATTTAACTGCTTCAAATGTAATAGTTCCCACTGGTGTTGTTGAAATGTTTTAAACACTTGCCGTGTTACAAGTACATCAGTTAGCTTTAAGCTTTGCGATCTAGTTTTCTTTGCTATCACAAAAACCGAACTGAATCATAGCAACAAAAAAATAAACGTACAGCGTTTTCCTGGGTGCATCCAAACAAAAAAAACCTTTCGGCAAGATCTAACAGGAGGGCAAGAAACAACACTACACATTCAGTTCCCCTGCAGTGCTCTACTGCAAGTTGTAACTCTGGTGCCCGGTTCGCAACCAGTGATAACAGTCGTGATAAGAATTAATTTCTAAGGTCAGAAGGCTTGTAAAAGAGAAGAAATTGCTATGTTAGGTCAAACAGATACGTTTTGTTTTGGCTTCAGTGCATGATTACGCTTTAGCACTAAAAATATTGTTAGTTTCGTTTCGATGTTACCTTGTGGGGGCAAAAGTTTCATACTCAACAAGTTTGGGTCATTAACTTAACATCAAATTTAACACCATTATATAATGTGATATTTAAGTCTCAAAATTACCGCCCGTGATTGGCTTATTTTTGATGATTGATGCGTATGAAACTGAAACTTATCTTCATCTTTGAAGAGCTTCTCGAAATATCGCGAATATAACTAACTTCAACTCTAAGAACTGAAAACCATATTAAGTTCGGAAAGATTCTCAAGAGGTTTTGCACATTTGAAATATAAGACAGATAGTTCATATGTGACATTTTTGCATGCAATATTTACAACAGTGATGCAGCCATATGGTCTTATTAGGTGTTTTGTAATCTACGTAGATTCTGAGCTCGACCAACAAGAGTCTGAAAACTGTACCTAGAATCTTCGATTAATCATATTACAAACAAGCTAATTTGCTAAGTAAACGGCGCATATTGGAACATATTGCTCCTAAAAACTCGACAATCAACCCACTTTTCATTGTTGAGAACCACATAACGCAAAACTACTCCCTGAACAAGTTGACCTAAACCTTCAAAAATTTTCCATGTTACCAGAAAACGGCAAAGCATCTGAAAAAGATATAACTTTTGTGCTGATGACAATTCCACTGAGGCACTCCTAACTGTCGAGCCTGAAATGTTATCCGTTTGAAGTGTTTGAATTGCCGATTTATTCTTTCTGATGCTGTCGGGTTCATGTGACACAAGATGAGTCGCGAACTAAGGCCCATAGACAAGGGGGATGCGCGGGGTACGCACGCACTCCCCCCGCCTCCTCCATGAAACAAAATCGTGTGCCTGATGGGATAGTAAAAACTTTGAAATGATACAAAAAATCGTTGTGATGGTAGGATTGTCAATTTCAATGCATCGCCAGCAGTTTAACCCCTTAATCAGCAGGCTATTTTACCACACATATACAGGCAAGGGGGGAGGGGGTTCGTCGAATCCCCCCCCCCCCCAATATTTTTGAAACAGTTAAAAATACGCACATGCCCTTTGGCAAGCAATATAGTATATGATCCACTTATTAATCTGCATAGTAACAATCATCACTTAGTTAGTCGCTGTTGATATGGTAACAAATACAAAATCAAAAATGACCGCCATCTTGGATTTCCAATTTTTTTTAATTTTGCTTAAAATTAAGACATTTTGTTGGATATAGCTAAAAACAATATTTTATATTCCAAAACTACGAAACAAGTAGAAAAATATGACTAACCACGAGTTTTTAATCATGTATATTCTAAAAATCGAAAGTTTGACAGCAAACTCTGATTTCGGGCAATTAGTATGATGATGACCTCACTCAATTAGTGTCAAAAGATGTGTTCATTATCGAGAAAGAGTTATGTAAAAGCGTTTGGCAATTGGTCAAGGGGCAAAAATTTAAGACCATAAAAACCGAGGGGCTCAACAACCGCCCCCCCCCCCCTGCAAGCTTAAGGGTCAAAGAACCGAGTGAAGCTTCTATTTTCGGGGGTTGCATGCCCTCTGATCCCCTACAATGAAACTCAAATCCAAAATGTCCAATAATCCCGATTTAGGCGGGATTGTTACGATTTTACTTGAGAACTCAAACTCAGTCGAGACACGAGTATCCCGGTTTTGAACATTAGCTCTCATAAACCAACTAGCAGAGAAATATCATTTTTGTTAAACTATCTTTATTTTAAAATAATATTTGTCATAACATGAATAAACATCTTGACTTGGATATCCAGCCGTGAATTCCGAACTGCAGTCTTGATGAATAACGCAAGAACTACAACTGAATAAAATCATTTAACAAGGCTGGCCTGTTCGATTAGAGGGCGTTCTAATTTTCCAACTCTTCCAAATCAAACATTTTACTGTGAACTAACCAATCCGGCATCTACACTTTGATACTGAAACACATGAATACTCACGACCATTCCTTCTTACGGGGTGTAAATGAACAGAAGATAAAACTACACTGTGCATTCTTTGGTTCCTCGTAAGAAACTAGTATCTTAATTTGCAGGCATTAAAAGGGTGTGATAATAATTCTTAATGTTGAAAATCTATTACTGCTGACAAGAAAACGCTCTTTTGTCAAAGTTAAGAAAAAATAACGACCAAATTTTCGGAACCTTTCAGTTAAGACAGCCATCGGCCCTAGAGTGCTCGAAATTGTGCTTTTAGGCTTTCGAATTTGAAAATGTTCTGAGGGAATTCCCCTAAGCCCCCCTCAAAGGTTCGCACATTCGCTCGCAAAAGTTTGCCCTACCATTAAAAGTCACCCTGATTTCAGTTGGTCCTTAGTTTGACACTATGACCTTGAATCCTTACAACTTCTATGGCGTATCATTCCAACATGCACCCCGATTTCAATTTAAACTTTTAAGTAGTCTTTAAACATTGTTAAAAGATTAATAAAACACGTGATGACATGTAATTATGTTGATCAATTTTGCTGGCACGCGTTTGCCCTCCAGATAAAAATTAAATTTAATCGGTTTAGGAGCCGGGTTTTTTTATCATTCATTCATCAGCCACTTCGGTGAAAGAACTGACAAAAATATAAGAGGCGGCTTCAGTCCAAATACTAAATAAGTTGGACACTCTTGGACACTTGATGACACGTACTAACAACGCAATTTAATAAGATCTTTCCACTTTTTCTAGTAGTTAGCCATTTCAGTCTACTGTTCGGTCTCCCGTTCGTTTAGCTAAGTCTCCAACCTACTCGCAACTAGTGAACTACAGAGGCGGTCAGGCTGCATGGTGGGACGTTTTCGCTCGCCTTGTGAATTTTCTCCGGCTCGTCGGACCGCGGTCCGTAGATCTCTTTAAGCAGCCAATCAAGAGTCGGTAGACTCATTTAAAATTACAATAAATATGTTGTCCAGAAAAAAAACTTTGTTGCCATTCTATGATGAACGCTAATTTGAATATTCGCACCAGGCATTAGTGACAATGGTGCGAGTTGCCTCTTGCCCGAAAAACTCATGTCAAGCTAAGACTGACAACTTCATTAATTTTCCAGCGAGAAACCTAGAAATATGGTTACGAAACAGCAAGTGCCTGGAAAAAACTTGAGCAGCTCTGCACGGAAAGACGGATATGATAGTTGCAATATCAACAATGTGTTTGGAAAACTAAAAAATGAGAGCTAAACCAGCTTCTCTGTTTCTTCTTCCGAGACGCCCACTGAAAGAAATTGTGTATAGAGCACAAGCCAGATACATTCAGTAGTTTCCAGAAAAATATCTAACGTTACCTTGCACAGATAATAAAAAATTCCTTCGATATTTTGAAAGACGAAACTTTCTTTGGAAGATACGAGCCGATAGGTTATTTTTGTTACAACCCTCCGATCCGGTGAAAGAAGTAATATAGAACAGGGCTTTAGCCAGGGATTTGGGCATCTAAATGTTTAGGTCACAATGTCAACGTTAGGATATATGCAACTGGTGCAGCATTGGAGTGGGACGCATCAAACATCCTAAATCACCTGATTCGATTAAAATAAATATATTTCATGTGGCACGGAGGATATCGTTTGCGGGAGTTTAAGCAATGTACGGAAGGCTCCCAGGTGTGCAGAGTTGTTCAGATCCATCTAGTTCTTTGACACTTCTGAGCACATATATCTGACCCGTTTGCGTCCACAGTTTGCAAAAGGTGCCTCGAAGTATCTTAAGGCATCTAGTGGTCTCTAGAAGTATCCAGAGATACCAAGGGGGTTCTCGACACCTCTGGACATATGTAGACGCTTCTGGTGTCCCAAGGTGAATTCTGGACATATTGTGGTTGTTGTTAAGCTAAACAGGATATTATACATCAAAGGTCAAAGTCAAAGCATATAAAAGCGACAGGCCAAAAAATTGCCAGATTTTTCTTAAGGTTTACCGTTCACGTTGGAACTGATCAAAACTTCGCAAAACATAAGTATACATAAGATGAACATCTAGTCAAAAACAATGTTTCTCAACATGTCCAATAGTTTGCAAGATATTGAAACTGTACAGACTACTATGATGTTTCTGAAATAAAATGCAAATCAGTAACTGTTCACCAGTAGGATACCTAAAACGTGTGCAATTCTACAACTGGTTTCGGCTCCATTAAATCCTATACCAATTGTACACCATTTTAGGAGGAGCAACCCACCATGTGAGCACAGTTACTGAACAAACGTTAGTATAGGTAAGGAAAATAACCGTTGTAACCGTTAAAAAAAGTTAGCGTCCAACGTCAGAAAACAACACAATGATATAAGCACGCGCGAACAACAGAATAAGAAAATGCGCGCGCAACAAACTACATAGCAAACAATTATTAATATGACGAACGAAAGTTTTTTTCGGAAGTAAAATTGTATGACGTGCGGTGTACTTTAGGAGTAAATTATTTCGAGATATGTTTTGGCTAAGATATCGAGAATACGTTAGTATTGGTTGGCACACCGTTAATCGTCTCAATCCACTCCGTTTACAAGAAGTTGTCAACGCTAAATCCCACCAAAGCACAAGGCCCAGATAACATCCCGGCCTGGTTACTCAAAGAGAACGCTGATTTATTTGCTTACCCTGTCGCAAACATCCTTAACAGCTCTTACCGTGAAGGTCACTTACCCCCATCTTGGAAAACAGCTGACATAGTGCCAATACCAAAGAAAAATCCACCAAAGGACATAAATAAAGACCTACGTCCAATTGCACTGACCCCAATCTTGTCAAAAGTCGCTGAAGAATTCGTCGTGGAGCAGCACGTAAAACCAGCTATCCTAGTCAAGATTAAAGATAACTAATTCGGTGCAATCCCGAACTCCTCAACGACTCACGACCTTGTCACCATGGTCCATAAGTGGACAAGAGACACCGATGGAAATGGAGCGACCACACGAGTTATTCTCTTTGATTTTCGCAGAGCATTCGACTTAATCGACCACAACATTCTAGCAACAAAACTCGCGTCCCTAACCATCCCCCACGAGATCAAACGTTGTGTAATTGACTTTCTCAAACACCGTAAGCAGCGCGTCAAACTGGCGCAGGACTCTAGATCAGAATGGAGGGACATTCCAGCTGGTGTCCCTCAGGGGACTAAGCTAGGGCCTTGGCTTTTCCTATTAATGATTGATGATATTGATGTCACCGACATGTGGAAGTTTGTAGACGACACAACTATGGCAGAGTGCGTAGAGAGAGGCAAAGCAAGCACGATCCCAAATGCAGTAACCGAGTTCGCAGACAAGGCCCGTGCAAGCAGATTCCAACTTAACGAGACAAAATGCAAAGAGCTCAGGATCTCATTTACCAAGTCCGATCCCCAGTTTGATCCAGTGATTGTCAATGGAAAACTACTGCAAATTGTTCAGCATGCAAAGCTGTTAGGGCTTAACCTATCGAGCGACCTGAATTGGAACTCTCATGTATCAGAAACAACCAAGAAAGCAGTACCCCGCTTTTATTTCCTTAGACAACTGAAACGAGCTGGCATTCCAACAAAGGAACTTTTGACATTCTACACCACAT
>JAOBRG010372503.1:0-11711 GCA_027574985.1 Umimayanthus nakama
GACAGTTTCCGTAAGAAATGGGAGATCTTAATTTTCACTAAATAAGACCTCATGAGTAAATAGCCAGTATTTGTAATGTGTCAGCCTCCTCCTTAATGCAAATTGCCCTCGAAATAGTTACTATTCCGCTTTGTAAAGCTCTGTATGCATTGTATAATGTTTTTGTATTTTATATATGGTTAAAAAAGTTGTAAAATCACTGTAAAACCTACTTAGCCATAATAAATAAAAAAAAGTATCAAAAAAAAAAAAAAAAAAAGACTGCCGGATTCGGGTTGTCATATCTGGTTTACGTAATTGGGTTTTCTTGGAATCTGCTTCTTTAACTCAATACGTTGGAAAGACCGGGAATGTTTCGCAAAAAGAGAATCTTATTGGGAGGTCAGTTCGCCTATAGCAGCCATTTATTAAATTTAACCCACTTTGAAGCAAACTAGTCCAGCACTTTAACTTACTACATATAAATCATTATACCTGTTAGAATGTCGAGTCTGATCTGCGAGAAGGTAGCAAGCATTGTCTGGTACATAACGCAGACATCCGCCACCAGCCTCACTTGTGACTCAGACACCTTCATTGCACTCGACCTGCCGCCAGACTTGAGGGAACCCAGTCGGAACCACGAACGCTTGGCACCTGACAAGACATTGTTTAACATGTGGTAAGAGGGGCCTCAGAATGTTAAAGAAAGATCTATACACACTTTATGTACTTAAGGTGATACTAGTAGTACTGTACTGACGATATATTTGATGAACCTCCTGTTAAACGCCTTGGTGAAGCAGGCTTATTCAAAAAACGCTGAAGACACTGGAAAAAAGCTAGTTTTGCAAAAACTGGAGATGTCAAGATTCACAAGGTATTTGCCAACAATTGCTTGTAGATTGAGCGGCTGATTTGGTTTGTCACAACAAATATCTTTGCAGCATCACAAAGTGAGAAACGTAATTTGCAAACGCTTTGAAAGCTCTACAATTTTTTTTCCGACAAAGCCATTTATTTGTTGTTAAGTCAATCAGGTTGATGTTGGCTATCAAAACTATTTCACTAGGAAAATTACTGATGATAAAAGTGGCACGTTTGGGAACCCCAATCGAAAATAGTTGCGTTTTAATACCAAAAAAGAAGTTCTGTCTAAACCTAAATTACTTGAGAAGCTGTATCAAAAACTCAAAAGAGAGTTTAATGCCTTCGCTTCGAGTCTCTTTTCACTGTGTTCTCGGTATTTGTAACTTTATTTCAAACCTGTTTCGGGTGTCTTGGTATTATCCTCTGAGTAGCTGAGAACACGAAGTTCGTCAAACAAGAGTTGAACCGTTTTCTTCTGCCACATCATTTGCAACTGCTTCACAACAAACGGAATTGAAGAGTTCAACCTGTAGGAAGCAATAAAAACAGTAAAATCAAGGAATTCCAGGTTGCATACGAACTCTGAATTAAAAGTTTGTACATGTATGCTTCTCCTAAAACTTTCAAAAAATTGTCAAAACTGGCTAAATCACTGTGAGGCACCTTGAATCCGAGCTCTGTTTGAACCAGCCCAACACCGGGTGCCAGCTTGTCAAGTTGGATTGTTTCTTGGCAATGTACGATTGACAGTACAATAGCAGCCGTATCGTCACTTGCTGGAATAGCAAAAAAATAGAGTCAAAGATATACTCAACTAAGTATTGAGTGAAAAGTATTAACATACCTACACACCACGCCCATAAAACACCTTGGGATTTTTGGATCTACAGCAGATGGTACCACGTATGACACAACACGACAAAAAAGGATCAACAGGTTTTTGTTTCCACAAATTTATATGTAATAGATTATGGCAATGCTCAATGAAACGGAGGAGGGTGCAGGAAATTTCAACCCAGTAGGGTTAATACGAGATTCCTACACCCTAAGAGTAAAAGACGATACAATTAAACTCAAAGAGACTAACAGTTATTGTGCTTGAATTGCGGACTACAGAAAAAACAATTAGTGACAGAGTGTTAAAACTCAGATACAGTAGCAAATAAAGATCTTATAGAGTTTCAGTATTTCGATTTCTATAAAAATGGAACATTCCAGCGGCTATGACGTTAGGAGTAAGTTTTTGAAATCTTTCTTAGAAACTATAAGGGATGTGTTTTTCTTTATATGTAAAGGGATGTCAGCTGATGTTATCTCGAATTATCGCCGACACGTATTTAGTATAACTAAATTTCACCGAAGTCAGTGTAGTTCAAATTTAGTTTTGGAATGAGTACAAAATGTATTATAACACATTCTGCACATTCATGGAATCTTGACTACATTTTCTTCTCTGTACTCTAATCCCGTAACCATAGCAACAAGTACAAGTTTCCCTGAATGCTTATAACCATAATAAGTACTGCTTATTTCACTTTGTTGGAGTGTTTGCAACTGTTATACAAATCATTAAAATGGAAGCAATGAACAAATTAGCTATACCAAATTAACAACTAGCTACCTAAATGTACATAAACCAAGTAGAAAATGTATTAAAATTTTTGCATCTCTTGGTTCTCTTTACAATAATGTTGTTGGTAAAATGGGATCTTTTAGAACACAAGTGCTGAGGGCGGTCCGGACAATAAATGTAAAGGAAACATGTAGTTGTTCTGCTTCGTTGAATTGAGAAATTTGATACACAATGCATTTCTTCGATGTTAAGAATTGAAATAGCGGCTACGATCTTTCAACTTAAACTTGTTCAACTATCAACATTCGCTCTGGCGCTTAACCTATGTCAGTTGCAAGACATCAAAGACGATACTGTTTAAATACAAAAATTCAACTATACAAAATGGCGGGATTAGCGTACTCACAAGAAACTCTCTAAGCTTTCCTTTGAAATCCTGCAAAACAAACAAAGGAAGTAAATGATACAACAATTAACTTGTTAAGTTAATTTTCTATAATCGCACGAAGCAGTTCGGTAAGCAGACTGGAGTTAAGTAGACAAACAAATGCAGTTCAATAAAGTCTGAAGCAAAATTAGCCCTGAACATGTTAGGAAACTTTATCCCAGTGTTTACAGAAAACCAGTCAGTCAAAAAGAAAAACTTCAACTCGCTCTCGTGAGATCATCATCAGACTGTTTTGCTTTTCTTACACGAAACCAAGATGCCTAGTATCCAATGTATTAACACATACGTGTTTTAGCCTTACTTCACTTCAGCAAAGCTCAAAATTTCCAGAAAACGGACTTTCGAACTAACCAATACTTAGTTTTCACCAATAATCTCAAACTAAATCTACATGTACAAAGCCTATAACGTACAGAAAAAGAACAGTTGACACGGGAGCATTTTAACGATAACGAGTTTACCGAGGTAAACTTCAAGAGTCGACGAAGATGCAATAATGTATTTAGTTGAAGCAAAACGATCATATCTGAATTTGTCTACAACAGTGTTCGAGGAATTGTGTTTGGAGTTGAGGACAAAACACACACACAAGTAACCAGGAACCAAAATAGCGTACCTTTACATCTAGTTGCGACAAGTCTATTAAATTTCCTGCAAAAATGAGTTAAACTTTAGCTCCAAAAATTTTCAGCGTTAGCAACACACAAGCAAAATATCAAATCCAAACTTTAATAACTTCAAATGAACTAATCGTTAACCTGAAAAGTTAAACAGTTACTTCTTTGTCATGCATGTATGTGTTTATGCTTACGTCATTGCAGCGACACACATGGATAGTTAGATTTTCGTCTTCTTTCTATAAACAATTCTGAAGGAAAACATCTCAAACTATCCAAACCACTTCTGCTAGAGATTGGTGAAATTTAAACAAATTATTGTTTTGTGCTCCGGCAAGGAACATAACTCTAAATAATACAAAACAATTCAGTAGCTACAAATATGTACAACCCCAGTTAGTCGCCACTTAAAACAGGCAAGCCGCACGAATTGCCTCTTTTTAAAAAACTTAGACTCTGTTGAATGTGCACATAACCTGTCAATAGATCCTTTTTTTCTTAAGGCATCTATAGGTTGTTTCCATTTGTCGCGTCCGACTGGTCCAACCAGTCAGTTCTAAAATGGATCGCACAAATTCTCAGCTTCTACATGTACTACATTCTTCCCACATTTTAATTACTGTAGACGCCTCTTAGGCCAAGCGGCCAAACCTTACTGGTTACCTCTTCACCTACGTACTTATTTACCGCAAACTACCTTCTTAATTTCCCACAACCACCTCCCATCTGGCCTTGTAGCTCAGTTGGTAGAGAAATGGTATTCTGTTCCGGAGCTCGTAGGTTCAAACCCAAACTTTTTCCCTTTCTTCGCGAGAGCCAATTTCCTTTCTACGATGTTCGCTCAGAAGGTATTATTTGAGAATCTGTTAGAGCATATTAAATTATCATGTTTAAACAATAAAACATCTGCTGAAAAGTGATCAGCAGCCAAACCTTACTGGTTACCATCATCATCATCATCTTTATTAATTTACCTCTTCACTAACGTGCTCATTTGCCGCTAGTTTCTATCTTTTAATAGTTATTAGAGCAACGGTGATTTGTACTAGAAGTTCCGAAAGTAAAAGGTTTGAATCCCATCGGGGTTGGAAATTTTTTTCCTTCTCCGTGTGTGTCCTTTCTAAGGCAATAGATCAGAAGGTATTATTTCCAAGGAATTTTTAATGCTCTTCAAGTTACCACATTTAAACCACTACAAATAAGAGGGAAGTTTTCTGTACCTAAAAGACACAAAGCGTAGCTGCACTCCAATGAATTGAAGACGATTCTGCTGGGTTGATCTTTCTCCAAGAATGTCAGGAATTTCACATAAAGACCATTGCTAGTGAAGGACCTCAAACACTGTAGATAGAGATACAGACATATTTGGATTTACAAACGTCTACTCAATCAAAATACCAGGAATTTCACACAAACGGCATTGATAGTGAAAGACTTTAATCAGTAATCATCGCGGATATAGAGACACAGTCAGGAACACATTGACAAATGCTGTTGATCACCTTAGATGCACCTAGAGACAAAGACACATGTACATTGACATCAAACTCCGCTGAACCGCGGAAGCAATAAGGAATATAACCTTCACTACATGTAAGTTTAGATCCACAAACAACTATAAGTACGTTTGATCACTAAGGGTTTAATCACTTATACCTATCAAAAACTGCTATGAAGATCTTGAAGTCATTCCAAGTGCTTTTAGGTAACGAAGAATATCGAAAAGGTTTCCCTTTACTGTCTTCTTCTTTCTCTTGCTATCTCAATTTTGTCGTCTCCTCATTCTTCTTTTCTTTCCGCTTTTTCAACATTATTCACGTCAAAGTGTTTTGTCTTTGCTGGCTTAGCCATTTGTTTAGTTGTCTTACTATTTTCGACAAAGTTATCCATTGTTCGCAAAACCTGGGCCTGATGATCTGAGCTGTAGCATAATTATACTGCACTCATTTTACATTATGTTGTGTTAGAAAAATAAATAGTTTCATTTTTATTATAAATAGTTCCTTTATAACCAGTTGCTTTTGCAAAAACTGTTCTTTGTCTTTCCTTCTCCCTCGAGCAAAGTATTATTTTCAAAATAAAAAGGGCTCCAACTAATTTCGCTTGATTGCATGGTTATTTCGGGAGTCCAACCACTGTAAATTAGTTTAATTAATTATTTATTTCTTTTTGTTACTGTAATTCGCACCTAAATTGGATAAAAAAGACTGTTTTTTGTTGTTGTTATTGTACAGTAAACAGTAGGCGGTACACAATGAAGAACAAGAAGAGCTCAGTAATAGCCTTGTTAACTAGCAAACAAATCCAATCAGTCAATAAACGGACAAAGCATTGAAGTTAATTAATATCAAACTATTTTTTATGAGAACCTTTTTATCTAAAGTTTGAGAGCATGCCGAGATAACACCCGAGGCTGAAGAAAGATGAAGAAACTCAGTTTATTTTAGGATACTGCACAGAAGATGGAAATTTGTTTCTTGGTAAACGCCCCCGGCAATAGAGCATCGATCGCTTTGGGTGTTGTGCACGTACAACTTTGCTAGAGTGCTTTCTTACCGGCCATTTACGCTTCCAGTTGGTTTGCGCAAATGGAAAATCATTAATTTGCACCCAATATTAGTCATGTTATAAAAAGCATTCAGGAACGTTTGAGGCTGAAATCCGCAAACTATTTTAAAGAACAATCAGCCTCGACCAAAAGACTAGACGTTCTTGTAAATCATGAGTGTATTGGAAGCCTACAAACACTACAGTCAAAGGTAAGTATGGTGAGCAGGCTCTGCTGGACAAGAAACCCTTTACATTACAATAATGACAATATGTGTTAGAACAAATTAGACGAAAGTAACTCACTGATGGTGCGATGGTTCGAAGGTGTAGGATCAACCCTGGAACGGAGAGAATATTCAGCATAAAGAGGCTGCACAAATTGTCCGATACGTTCGAAAGCAGCAGAGGCCTGAAATGCACAAAAGACAAAATGTAAATTTTCAAATGTCCTAAACACGTTTGCTAAAATTGTAATAATAATGAAGTACACGCTTTTTTTGAAATAAAAATATACAAATAAAACCGTAACTTTTCCAAACAGAATCCTTAGAACTGTTAAACAAAACAGCAGTTTGGATCAACTTTTACAATGAAATGATCAAAAACTCGCAAATCAGGGAACGTGGAGCAACACAAATGAGTAAAATTTAACACAACCGACCACAGCACGTCAGAACACAAAACGAAACATATCACAACACAACACACACACATGTATTAACTCACACAAAAAAACCAAAGAAGAGTGAGAAATGTCAAATGCCATCCCTAAATCAAATTTTACAGTCAAAATCCTAGTACAACGACCGCCCTTGTTTACCAAACACAACTTATTCAATCACCTTGTTACTACTAGTATTATCATTATAAATATGTTATTATAATTATTATTTTTATTATTATTAATAAATTACTTTTATTTTTGTTGTTTATATTGTATTTGCTATCGTCATCAATTTTTAGTAGTATATAAATACTATTAACATTTCTATTATCATTTTTATTATTAATATTATTGTTATTATTACTATTATTATTACTATCATTTTTGTTAATGTTACTATCATTATTGAAACAAACTGTTTATTTCCACCTTATAGCCATAGTTATCACGGCTGCAAACGAAGCAGGTTTGATGGCGGGTTCACTGCGTGCGAGACCATTCATCAAAAGTTCCTACAACCCAAGAAAACACAGCGAATTATCTTGATTACATGCGTGACATACAATGTAAGAGTTTTCCTAATTAGCAGAAACTAAACCAAACTTCTTCAGGTACGTATTATTTAACACTGATACTATTATCATTATTGTTGTCATTGCTATAACTATTATTATTATTACTATTATTATTATTATTATGACTAGCAGAAACTAGTGGTACAGTCGTAGTAGTGGTAGTTGTAATATTAGTAGTGTTGTATTAGTTCAAATGTAATTGCAGGAAATGCAAACAAGTGGTTGAATAAGTAGCAGAAGAAATCCAACGCTATGCTGAAACGAAAGACATGAAGCGCTTCTACGAGTCCGTCAAGACAGTGTATGGCCCTCAGCCAGCAATCGCATCTTCCTTACTCAGCGCTGATGGAACAACCCTCATCACTGAAAAATCGCGCATCCTGGAGAGATGGGCAGAGCATTTCGATGCCGTCCTCAACAGACCATCCCACATCACCGAAGAAGCGATCAACCCACTGCCCCAAGTCTACATCAACCACAAGATGGAAACTCCACCCATCGGGCATGAAGAAGAAAAAGCCATTCATCAGCTATTCAGTGGCAAAGCTCGAGGAGCTGATGCTACCCCAGCGGAAGTCTACAACCACGCTGGGCCACGGTTGCGCGAGTAGATGACACAGCTGTCCTAAGCAATGTGGACTCAGGGAGCAGTCCCTCAAGACTTCAAAGATGCATCCGTGGATCACCTCTACAAGCGGAAAGGTAACAGACAGGCTTGTGACAACAATAGAGGAATGACACTTCTCTGCATGCTTGGGAAGGTCCTTGCGAGAATCCTCCTCTACCATCTCATCGAACGCCTGGAGAATGACCTGCTGCCAGAGAGCAAGTGCGGCTTCCCAAAAAGAGCGTGGAACCATCAACATGGTGTTCGCTGCGCGCTAGCAACAGAAGAAGTGCCAGGAGTAGAACAGAATCCCGCCTGAACACCACCTTCGTTGACCTGACGAAAGCCTTTGATACCGAAAACCACCAAGGCCTCTGGAGAATCATGAGTAAATTTGGATGCCCTGACAGATTCATCACGTTGGGTTGTAGTAGTAGTAGTGGTAGAAGTAGTTTGAATTCGAATTGCTATATGATCGTTTTCCCTCCCTCATGAATTTACTTCTGTTTTAGTTTTCGAACTTCTTTATATGCTTGTCTACATGTAACTACAAACTTGACAACCAGCCTGTTTGCAGCTGTAACTAAGTTAAAGCCGTTTGAAACTTGTACAGATTACAATACAAACATTAACTCATACACTCTAAGCCTTATCGTTGTTGTTGTTGATTTTGTTACTGTTGCTGCACTGTCGTAGTTGTTGTTGTTGTTGATGTTGTTGTGGCTACACGTAGTTACCTTGAGCACAGGGAAGAGTCCCTTTGTGTTGAGAAATCCAAGCACATTGGCACACAGTTGCTGCAAACTCGTCTGCAGTGCTTCTCCTGCAGTAAGATTAAACACTTCAGAAATCAACAATATGAGGACACAGTTATTTTTTCAGATGGGTTGCAACATTTGAAGTGAGTGCATTGGCAGATCGCCAAGATTGCACTTTCACATGACTGTGTCTCTGATGGTTCAAAAGCCTAATTTAAGAGCTGTGTTGTTCTTGTTGATAGATCAAGTAAAGTTGTTCACAATAACAGTCTAGTGCTTGTCAACCTTAAGGCAATCTTTGGGTTTGGATGTTCCGCGGCTCAATATTCCCGATCAAGACAACGTGGACATTTTTTTTCTTGCTTTGAACTCACAGTCGAGCGGTGCACACCTATCCAGATCCTTAACAACAGCCTAACTTCCTTCTATTGTAAGTATTTACACGGAAGAATGGAATGCAGGGCTCTGGAGGTTGAATTGAGTTTGAGTAAATAATAATTACACTTACCTCCTCTAGCACTCACTATCTTCCAGCTTGAACAGTCCGTAAATGTTATTAACTGGGAATACAAGTGCGGCAGGACTTTAGTTTTGTTCCCTTAATTAAATGTTACGAGCAGAGTTATTAGAGCGTTTTGTGGCACAATTGAAATAGCGTTTAAACCTGCAACACGACACTAAAACATATAGCAATACAACACTGACAGCACAGCACAACATAAAACAACACGATGTTACAACACAGCATCACGTAGTACATCAAAGCACGACACAACACAACAAAACAAAACGCAACAAAGTGCAACACGAAACGGCAAGACACAATACAGCAAGCACAACATAGTACAACACAGCACAGCCCAAAAAACACAAATACAACACAAACACATTACAAACACAAACACATCACCAACACAGCACAACATAGCGCAGGGCAGCACAACACAACATGCCTGAAGAGTAGGTCTAAGCTATTTTAAAACCAATGAGCCTATAGGCAGTTGAACAGAAATGTGTAGTACATACTGTATGCGTGTCATAAAGTACGTACTGAATGTTGTTTCATCGAACTACAACTGTATTCAGATACATCAGTTCCTACTGAGCACATACCATAGTCAAGTGTATGCTGATTGCCTTGGCATCGTTCACTACTGACGGCTGCAGGACAGTATGTAATAACGTTAAACACATATTCATTCCCAATTGCAAGTACACTCAGTGAATGTGTTTTTGGTGTTTACCCTGAATTACAACAAAATAGCAGCTACTTACACGTATTCATTTTGAATGAAGTTTTGCTAGAAGGTATCAGCGACCTTTCGATTTGACAAAAAGCGTACTCGTAGTCAATCTCAAGGTCTCTAAGAGGTCGAACTCCCAGTCAAACTCGTACTCGTCGTCAAATCTAAAGGTCTCAGAAAAGTCGTACTCATACATGTAGTCAAACTTGCACTCGTAGTCAAATCTGAAGGTCTCTAGGAACTTGCACTTGTAATCAAACTTGTCCTCAAAGTCAAATCTTAAGGTCTCTAAAAGGGCGTACTCGTACTAGTGAAACTCGTACTTGAAGTCAAATCCAAAGGTCTCTGAGAAGTCGTTCTCGTAGTCAAGTCTAAAGATCTCTGAGAAGTCATACTGGTAGTCAAACTCGCACTCCTAATAAAATCTAAAGGTCTCTGAGATGTCGTACTAGTAGTAAAACTCATCATCGTAGTCAAATCTAAAGTTCTTCGAGATTCGTACTCGTAGACAAATCTAAAGGTCTCTGAGAAGTCGTACTCGTAGTTAAATCTTAGGGTCTCTGAGCAGTCGTACTCGTAGTTAAATCTAAGGGTCTCTGAGAAGTCGTACTCGTAGACAAATCTAAAGGTCTCTGAGAAGTCGTACTCGTAGTTAAATCTAAGGGTCTCTGAGCAGTTGTACTCGTAGTTAAATCTAAGGGTCTCTGAGAAGTCGTACTCGTAGTTAAATCTAAGGGTCTCTGAGCAGTTGTACTCGTAGTTAAATCTAAAGGTCTCTGATAAGTCGTACTCGTACCTGCAGTCAAATCTAAGGGTCTCTGAGAAGTCGTACTCGTAGTTAAATCTAAGGGTCTCTGAGAAGTCGTACTCGTAGTCAAACTCGTACCCGTACTCAAATCTAAAGATTTCTGAGATTCGTACTCGTAGTCAAATTTAAAGGTCTCTGATAAGTCGTACTCGTACCTGCAGTCAAATCTAAGGGTCTCTGAGAAGTCGTCCTCGTAGTCAGATCTAAGGGTTTCTGAGAAGTCGTCCCCGTAGTTAGATCTAAGGGTCTCTGAGAAGTCATAGTCAAATCTGAGGGTCTCTGAGAAGTCATAGTCAAATCTAAAGGTTCATGAGAAGTCGTACTCGTAGTCAAATCTAAAGGTTCATGAGAAGTCGTACTCGTAGTCAAATCTAAAGATCTCTGAGTCGTACTCGTTGGCAAAATGGTACAACATGACCTAACACTTCCCCATGGTTTTTAATATTCACACAGCGTCATTGAATAAAACAAAGTACGTTGTTGAACAGTGCTCAACAACCAGAAACTCTATGGCTTTACCATGATCACCACTTCTTCTGAATCAGTTTTCTCAATTGAAATTTTATCATTTGTCAGGCCTGGAAAAAGCGCAAGGCTTCAATTCCGTGATTCTTACTGACCTACGATGTGTAATAAGAATCCTGTTCTTTTAGTTACCGTTCACCTTGAGCGGTGTAAAGCTTAATGAAATTATCTAAATGATGGTGAAAAGTTTGACTGTTACAGTAAATTAAAAATTTTGATTTATTAACTAATGCAAGCATTATAATTCAAATTGTCCTTTTCTCTTCTAACGTCAATGTGGCTGTCAGTTTCAATTTCAACCACTGTTAGTTTCTTTGTGAATTTCAGCACAATTTTCACTTTTAATCTGACCTGGGAATTTTTGATTGTACGCGTCAAAATTTTCTGCAGGAATTTGAAGAAAATCCACTATTTGCAGTAGTAGAGAATTGATAGTTCTAGCTCATAAGGTAATTACCTTAAATCTAGAACTATCAATTCTCTTCTCCAGAAT
>JAOBRG010372547.1:0-11705 GCA_027574985.1 Umimayanthus nakama
GGTCCTACAAGTGCAAGATGCTGAAATATGCTTAAAACGGCTAGAAATGCGATTTGCAACACTCGGGTGCTCAACTCACCGAGATATGAAAGATTGACATCTTGGGGTCCTACAAGTGCAATATGCTGAAAAATGCTTAAAACGGCTAGAAAAGCGATATGCAACACTTTGGTGCTCAAACTCGCAAGGATATGAAAGATTGACACTTTTGGGTCCTACAAGTGCAATATGCTGAAATATGTTTAAAACGGCTAGAGAAGCCATTTGCAACACTCGGGTGCTAATGTCGCCGAGATATGATAGTTTGACAATTTAGGGTCTTACAAGTGCAATATGATGAAATATGCTTAAAACAGCTAGAAAAGCCATTTGCAACACTGTGGTGCTCAACTCGGCGAGATACGAAAGTTTGACATTTTTGGGTCCTACAAGTGCAATATGCTGAAATATGCTTAAAACGGCTAGAAAAGGGATTTACAACAATCTCGTGCTGAACTCGCCAAGATATGAAAATTTGACATTTTTGAGTTCTACAACTGTAATATGCTGAAATATGCTTAAAACAGCTAGAAAGGCGATTGGTAACACCCGGGTGGTCAACTCGCCGAGATATGAAAGTTTGACATTTTTGGGTCCTACAAGTGCAATATGCTGAAATATGCTTGAAACGGCTAGTAAAGTGATTTGCAACACTCGGCTGCTTAACTCGCCGAGTTATGAAAGTTTGACATTTTTGGGTCCTACAATGTCAATATGCTGAAATATGCTTTAAACGGCTAGTAAACTGATTTGCAACACTCGGGTGCTCAACTCGCCGAGATATGAAAGTTTGACATTTTTGGTTCCTTCAACTGTAATATGATGAAATATGATTAAAACGGCTACAAAAGCCATTTGCAACACTCGGGTGCTCATTTCGCCGAGATATGAAAGTTTGACATTTTTGAGTCCTACAAGTGCAATATGCTAAAATATGCTTAAAACGGCTAGAAAACCCATTTGCAACACTAAGGTGCTCAACTCGCCGAGATATGAAAGTTTGACATTTTTGGGTAATACAAGTGCAATATGCTGAAATATGCTTAAAACGGGTAGCAAAGCGATTTGCATCACTCGGGTGCTCAACTCAACGAGATACGAAAGTTTGACATTTTCGGTTCCTACAACTGCAATATGCTGAAATATGCTTAAAACGTCTAGAAAAGCGATTTGCAACACTCGGGTGCTGAACTCGCCGAGATATGAAAGTTTGACATTTTAGGGTCGTACAAGTGCAATATGCTAAAATATGCTCAAAACGGCTAGACAAGCGATTTGCAACACTCTCGTGATCCACTTTCAGTGATATGAAAGTTTGAAGTTTTTGGGTCCTTTTACTGTAATATGCTGAAATATGCCTAAAACGGCTAGAAAAGCCATTTGCAACACTTGGGTGCTCAACTCGTCGAGATATGAAAGTTTGACATTTTTATGTCCTACAAGTGCAATAGGCTGAAATATGCTTAAAATGGCTGGAAAAGCCATTTACAACACAGGGGTGCTCAACTCGCCCAGATATGAAAGTTTGACTATTTTGGGTCTTACAAGTGCAATATGCAGAAATATGTTTGAAACGGCTGGAAAAGCGATTTGCAACACTCGGGTGCTCAACTTGCCGAGATATGAAAGTTTGACATTTTTGGGTCCTACAAGTGTAATATGCTGAAATATACTTAAAACGGCTTGAAAAGCGATTCCAACACTCGGGTTCTCAAAAGGCCGAGATATGAAAGTTTAACTTTTTAGGGTCGTTCAAGTGCAATATGCTAAAATATGCTCAAAATGGCTAGAAAAGCGATTTGCAACACCCGGGTGCTCCACTTTCCGTGATATGAAAGTTCTAAATTTTTGGATCGTTTTAACTGTTATATGCTGAAATATGCTTAAAACGTCTAGAAAAATCATTTGCAACACTTGGATGCTCAACTCGTCGAGATATGAAAGTTTGACATTTTTATGTCCTACAAGTGCAATAGGCTGAAATATGCTTAAAATGGCTGGAAAAGCCATTCACAACACAGGGGTGCTCAACTCGCCGAGATATTATATTTGACATTTTTGGGTCCTACAGGTGCAATATGCAGAAATTTGCATGAAACGGCTAGAAAAACGATTTCAACACTAAGGTGCTCAAATCGCCGAGATATGAAAGTTTGTAAATTTTGGTTCCTACAACTGTAATATGCCGAAATATACTTAAAACGGCTTGAAAAGCGATTCGCAACACTCGGGTGCACAACTTGCCGATATATGAAAGTTTGACATTTTGGGGTCATACAAGTGCAATATGCTGAAATATGCTTAAAACGGCTAGAAAACCGATTTGCCACACTCGGGTGCTTAAACCGCCCAGATATGAAAGTTTGACATTTATGGGTCTAAAACTGTAATATTTCGAAATATGTTTAAAACGGCTAGGAATGCAATTGGAAACACTGGAGTGCTCAACTCCCCGAGATATGAAACTTTGACATTTTTGGGTCCCAGAAGTGCTATAATTCTAAAATATGCTTAAAACGGCTAGAAAAGGGATTTGCAACACTCGGTTACGAACTCTCCGAGATATGAAAGTTTGACATTTCAGGGTCCTATAAGTACAATATGCCGAACTATGCTTGAAACGGCAGGAAAAGCGATTTTCAACACTCGGGTGCTCAACTCACCGAGATACGAAAGTTTGACATTATCGGTTCCTACAACTGCAATATGCTGAAATATGCTTAAAACGGCTAGAAAAGCGATTTGCAACACTTGGATGCTCAACTCGCCGAGATATCGAAGTTTGACATTTTCGGTTCCTACAACTGCAATATGCTGAAATATGCTTAAAACGGCTAGAAAAGCGATTCGCAACACTCGGGTGCTCAACTCGCCGAGATATGAAAGTTTGACATTTTTGGGTCCTACAAGTGAGATATGCTGAAATATGCTTAAAACTGCCACAAAAAGCAATATGCAACACTCGGCTGCTTATTTCGCCGAGAAATGAAAGATTGACATTTTTGGGTCGTACAAGTGTAAGATGCTGAAATATGCGTAAAACAGCTTGAAAAGTGATTTATAAAACTTGGGTGCTCAACTCGACGCATTATGAAAATTTGACATTTTTGGATCCTACAAGTGCATTATGCTGAAATATTCTTAAAACGGCTACAAATTCGATTTTCAACACTCGGGTGCTGAACTAGCCGAGATATGAAAGTTTGATATTTTTGGGTGCTAAAACTGTAATATGCTGAAATATGTTTAAAATGGCTAGAAAAGCAATTTGCAACACTCGGGTGCTCAACTCACCTAGATATGAAAAATTGACATTTTTTGTTCCTACAACTACAATATGTTGAAATATGCTTAAAACGGCTAGAAAAGCCATTTGCAACCCTCTGGTGCTCAACTCGTCGAGATGTGAAAAATTGACATTTTTGGGTCCTAAAACTGTAATATGCTGAAATATGCTTAAAATGGGTAGAAAAGCGATTTGCAACACTCGGGTGCTCAAATCGCCGAGATATGAAAGTTTCACATTTTCGGGTCGTACAAGTGCAATATGCTGAAATATGCTGGAAACGGCGATAAAAGCGATTTTGACACACGGGTGCTCAACTCACCGAGATACGAAAGTTTGACCTTTTTGGGGTCCTACAAGTGCAATATTCTGAAATATGCTTAAAACGGATAGAAAAGCGATTTTCAACACTCAACTACGGAATTTGCCGAAATATGAAAGTTTGACATTTTCGGGTCCTTCAAAGGCAATATACAGAAATATGCTTAAAACGGCTCTAAAACCCATTTGCAACACTTGGGTGCTCAACTCGCCGAGATATGAAAGTTTGACATTTTTGGGTCATACAAGTGCAATATTCTGAAATATGTTTAAAATGGCTAGAAAAACCATTTGCAGCACTCGGGTGCTCAAGTCGCCGAGATATGAAAGTTTGACATTTTTGTGTCCTACAAATGCAATATGCTGAAATATGCTTAAAACGGCTAGAAAACCGATTTGCAACACTCGGGTGCTCAACTCGCCGAGATATGAAACTTTGACATTTTTGGGTCCTACAACTGCAATATGTCGAAATATGCTTAAAACGGCAACGAATGCGATTTGCAAAACTGGAGTGCTCAACTCGCCGAGATATGAAAGTTTGACATTTTCAGGTCCTACAAGTGCAATATGCTGAAATATGCTTAAAACGGCTAGAAAAGGTATTTGCAACACTCGGGTGCTCAACTCGTTGAGATATGATAGTTTGACATTTTTGGGTCCTACAAGTGTAATATGTTGAAATATGCTTAAAACGGCTAGAAAAGCGATTTGCAACACTTGGATGCTCAACTCGCCGAGATATCGAAGTTTGACATTTTTGGGTTCTACAACTGCAATATACTGAAATATACTAAAAACAGCTAGAAAAGGTTTTCGCAACACTCGGGTGCTCATCTCTCCGAGATATGAAAGTTTGACATTTTTGGGTCCTACAAGTGCAATGTGCTGAAATATGCTTAAAACTGCCAGAAAAGCAATATGCAACACTCGGCTGCTTATTTCGCCTTGAAATGAAAGATTGACATTTTTAAGTCGTACAGGTACAATATTCTGAAATATGCTTAAAACGGCTAGAAAAGTGATTTACAACACTTGTGTGCTCAACTCGCCGCAATATGAAAGTTTGACATTTTTTGGTCCTAAAACTGTAATATGCTGAAATATACTTAAAACAGCTATAAAAGCGATTGGCAACACTCGGGTGCTTAACACGCCAAGATATGAAAGTTTGACATTTTTTGATCTCACAAGTGCAATATGCTGAAATATGCTTAAAACAGCTAGATAAGCGACTTCGAACAATCGGGTGCTCAACTCGCAAAGATATGATAGTTTTGACATTTTTGGAACCTGAAACTGTATTATGCTGAAATATTCTCAAAACGGCTAGGAAAGCAATTTGCAACACTCGGGTGCTCAACTCGCCAAGATATGAAAGTTTGAAATTTATGGGTCCTACAACTGCAATATTTTGAAATATGCTTATAACGGCTAGAAAAGCAATTTGCAACACTGGGCTGCTCTACTTGCCGAGATATGAAAGTTTGACATTTTTGGGTCCTACAAGTGCAATATGCTGAAATATGCTTAGAATGGCTAGAAAAGCGATTTGCAATACTCTGTTGCTCAACTCGCCGAGATATGGAAGTTTGACATTTTTGGGTCCTAAAACTGTAATATGCTGAAATATGCTCAAAACGGCTAGACAAGCAATTTGAAACACCGGGGTGCTCAACTCATCGAGATACGAAATTTTGACATTTTCGGGTCCTACATCTGCAATATGCTGAAATATTCATAATACGGCTTGAAAAGCGATTTGCAACACTCAAGTGTTCAAATTGCCGAGATTTGAAAGTTTGACATTTTTGGTTTCTTTAACTGCAATATGCTCAAATATGCTTAAAACGGCTAGTAAAGCTATTTGCAAGACTAGGTTGCTTAACTTGCCGAGATATGAAAGTTTGACATTTTTTGGTCCTGCAAGTGTAATATGCTGAAATATGCTTGAAACCTCTAGAAAAGCGATTTCCAAAACTCGGGTTCGCAACTCAGCGAGATACGAAAGTTTAACATTTTCATGTCATACAACTGCATTAAGATGAAATATGCTTAAAACGGCAAGAAAAGCGATTTGCAACAGTCGTGTGCTCAACTGGCCGAGATATGAAAATTTGACATTTTTGGGTCCTACAAATGCAATATTTTGAAATATGCTTAAAACGGCTAGAAAAGCGATTTGCATATCTCGGGTGCTCAACTCACCGAAATACGAAAGTCTGACATTTTCGGGATTTACAACTGCAATATGATGAAATATGCTTAAACGGCTAGAAAAGCGATTGGCAACACTCGGGTACTCAACTCGCCGAGATATGAAAGTTTGATATTATTTGGTCCTTGATGTGCAATATGCTAAAATATGTTAGAACGGCTAGAAAAGGCAATTGAAACACTCAGGTCCTCAACTTGCCGAGATTTGAAAGTTTGACATTTTTGGGTCATACAAGTGCAATATGCTGAAATATGCTTAAAACGGCTAGAAAAGCGATTTGCAACACTTGGCTGCTCAAGTTGCCGAGATATGAAAGTTTGTCATTTTTCGGTCCTTTAACTGCAATATGCTGAAATATGCTTAAAACGGCTAAAAAAGTAATTTGCAACACTCGGGTGCTGAACTCGTCGAGATATTAAAGTTTGACATTTTTGTTTCCTACAAGTGCAATATCCTGATATATGCTTAAAACGGCTAGTTAAGTGATTTGCAACACTCGGGTGCTCAACTCTCCGAGATATTAAAGTTTGAGATTTTCGGGTCCCACAAGTGAATTATTCTGAAATATGTTTGAAACGTTTAGAAAAGCGATTTGCAACACTCGGGTGGTCAACATCGACAAAATATGAAAGTTTGACATTTTAGGGTACTACAAGTGCATTTTGCTGAACTATGCTTGAAACGGCAGGAAAAGCAATTTTCAACACTTGGGTGCTCAACTCACCGAGATACGAAAGTTTGACATTATTGGTTCCTATTACAACAATATGCTGAAATATCATTACAACGCCTTGAAAAGCGATTTGCAACACTCGGGTGAAGAACTCACCGAGATATGAAATTTTAAAATTTTTGGATCCTACTAGTGCAATAAGCAGAAATATGCTTAAAACGCCTAGAAAAGCCATTTGCAACACTCGGGTGCTAAACTCGCCGAGATATCAAAGTTTGTCATTTTTGAGTCCTACAACTTCAATTTGCTGAATTATGTATAAAACGGCTAGAAAAGCGATTTAAAAAACTCGGGTGCTCAACTCGACGCAATATGAAAGTTTGACATTTTTGGAACCTACAAGTGCAATATGCTGAAATATGCTTAAAACAGTTAGAAAATCGATTTGCAACACTCGGGTGCTCAACTCGCCGAGATATGAAAGTTTGAGATTTTCGGGTCGTAAAACTGTAATATGCGGAAATTGGCTTAAAACAGCTAGAAAAGCCATTTGAAACACTCGGTTGCTCAACTCGCCGAGATATGAAAGTTTGACATTTTTTGTTCCTACAACTGCAATATGTTGAAATATGCTTAAGACGGCAAGAAAAGCCATTTGCATCCCTCCGGTGCTCAACTTGTCGAGATGTGAAAGTTTGACATTTTTGGGTCCTACAAGTGTAATATGTTGAAAATGCTTAAAATGGGTAGAAAAGCGATTTGCAACACTCGGGTGCTCAACTCGCCGAGATATGAAAGTTTGACATTTTTAGGTCCAACAAATGCAATTTGCTGAAATATGCTTAAAACGGCTTTAAAAGCTATTTGCAACACTCGGGTGCTCAACTGGTCGAGATGTGAAAGTTTGACATTTTTGGGTCCTTAAACTGTAATATGCTGAAATATGCTTAAAATGGGTAGGAAAGCGATTGGCAACACTGAGGTGCTCAACTCGCACAGATATGAAAGTATTATATTTTTGGGTTCTACAAGTGCAATATGCTGAAATATGCTTAAAACGGCTAGGAAAGCGATTTGCATAACTCGGGTGCTCAACAAGCCGAGATATGAAAGTATGACATTTTTAGGTTCTACAACTGTAATATGCTTAAATATGCTTAAAACGGCTAGAAAACCGGTTTGCAACACTCGAGTGCTCAACTCTCGGAGATATGAAAGATTGATATTTTTGTTTCCTACTAGTGAAGTATGCTTAAATATACTTTAAACGGTTAGAAAAGCGATTTCCAACACTCAAGTGCTCAACTCGCCGAGATATGAAAGTTTGACATTTTTTGGTTTTACAAGTTCAATATTCTGAAATATGCTTGAGACGGCAAGAGAAGAGATATGCAACACCAAGGTGCTCAAATCGCCGAGATATGAAAAATTGACATTTTTGGGTCCTACAAGTGCAATATGCTGAAATATGCTCAAAAAGGCTAAAAAAGCCATTTGCAACACTCGGGGGCTCAACTTGCCGAGATATAAAAGTTTGACGTTTTTGGGTCCTTCAACTGCAATATGCTGAAATATGCTTAAAACGGCTAGAAAAGCGATTTGCAACACTCGGGTGCAAGACTCGCCGAGATATGAAAGTTTGACATTTTCGGATCCTACAACTGCAATATGCTGAAATATACTTAAAACGGCTAGAAGAGCGATTTGCAACACTCGGGTACTGAACTCGCCGAAATATGAAAGTTTGATATTTTGGGTTCCTACAATTGCAATATGGAGAAATATGCTTAAAACGGCTAGAAAAGCCATTTGCAACAATCGGATGCTCATTTCTCCGAGATATGAAAGTTTGACATTTTTGGGTCATACAAGTGCAATATGCTGAAATATGCTTAAAATGGCTAGAAAAGCCATTTGCAATACTGGGGGGCTTAACTTGCCGAGATATGAAAGTTTGACGCTTTTGGTTCCTTCAACTGCAATATGCTGAAATATTTTTAAAATAGCTAGAAAAGCGATTTGCAATACTCGGCTACTGAACTCGCCGAAATACGAAAGTTTGACATTTTTGTGTCCTACAAGTGCAATATGCAGAAATATGCTTAAAACGGCTAGAAAAGGAATTTGCAACACTCGGGTGCTCATTTCGCCGAGATATGAAAATTTGCTATTTTTGAGTCATACAAGTGCAAAATTCTGAGATATGCTTAAAATTGCTAGAAAAGGCATTTGCAACAGTAGCGTGCTCAATTTGTTGAGATATAAAAGTTTCACACTTTTGTGTCCTGCAAGTGAAACCTACTAAAATATGCTTAAAACGACTAGAAAAGTGATTTACAACACTTGGGTGCTCAACTCTCCAGAATATGAAAGTTTGACATTTTTTGGGCCTACAACTGTAATATTCTGAAATTTGCTTAAAATGGGTAGATAAGCGATTTGCAACACTCGGGTGCTCAACTCGCCGAGATATGAAAGTTTGACATTTTTGGGTCGTACAAGTGCAATATGCTAAAATATGCTGGAAACGGCGAGAAAAGCGATTTAGACAAACGGATGCTCAACTCACCGAGATACGAAAGTTTGACATTTTCGGGACCTACAAGTGCAATATTCTGAAATATGCTTAAAACGGCTAGAGAAGCGATTTGCAACACTCAACTACGGAAATTGCCGAAATATAAAAGTTTGACATTTTCGGGTCCTACAAGTAGAATATTCAGAAATATGCTTAAAACGGCTAGAAAACCCATTTGCAACACTTGTGTGCTCAACTCGCCGAGATATGAAAGTTTGACATTTTTGGGTCCTACAAGTGTAATATGCTGAAATGTGCTTAAAACGGCTAGAAAAGCGATCTGCAACACTCGGGTGCTCAAGTCGCCGAGATATGAAAGTTTGAGATTTTTGGGTCCTACAATTGCAATATGCTGAAATATGCTTAAAACGGCTAGAAAACCGATTTGCAACACTCGGGTGCTCAACTCGCCGAGATATGAAAGTTTGACATTTTTGGGTCCTACAACTGCAATATGTCGAAATATGCTTATAACGGCAACGAATGCGATTTGCAAAACTGGAGTGCTCAACTCGCCGAGATATGAAAGTTTGACATATTCGGGTCCTACAAGTGCAATATGCTGAAATATGCTTAAAACGGCTAGAATAGCAATTTGCAAAACTCGGGTGCTCAACTCGTCGAGATATGAAAGTTTGACATTTTTGGGTCCTACAAGTGTAATATGTTGAAATATGCTTAAAACGGCTAGAAAAGCGATTTGCAACACATGAATGCTCAACTCGCGGAGATATCGAAGTTTGACATTTTTGGGTTCTACAACTGCATTATACTGAAATATACTAAAAACAGCTATAAAAGCGATTGGCAACACTCTGGTGCTTAACACGCCGAGATATGAAAGTTTGACATTTTTGGATCTCACAAGTGCAATATGCTGAAATATGCTTAAAACAGCTAGATAAGCGACTTCGAACAATCGGGTGCTCAACTCGCCGAGATATGATAGTTTTGACATTTTTGGGTCGTGAAACTGTATTATGCTGAAATATTCTCAAAACGCCTCGAAAAGCGATTTGCAACACTCGGGTGGTGAACTCACCGAGATATGAAATTTTGACATTTTTGGATCCTACAAGTGCAATATGCAGAAATATGCTTAAAACGGCTAAAAAAGCCATTTGCAACACTCGGGTGCTAAACTCGCCGAGATATCAAAGTTTGTCATTTTTGGGTCCTACAACTGCAATTTGCTGAATTATGTATAAAACGGCTAGAAAAGCGATTTACAAAACTCGGGTGCTCAACTCGACGCAATATGAAAGTTTGACATTTTTGGAACCTACAAGTGCAATATGCTGAAATATGCTTAAAACAGTTAGAAAATCGATTTGCAACACTCGGGTGCTCAACTCGCCGAGATATGAAAGTTTGACATTTTCGGGTCCTACAAGTGCAATATGCTGAAATATGTTTGAAACGGCTAGAAAAGCGATTTGCAACACTAGGGTGTTCAACTCGCCAAGATAGGAAAGTTTGACATTTTGGGGTCCTACAAGTGCAATATGCTGAAATATGCTTAAAACGACTAGAAAAGCCATGTGCAACACTCGGGTGCTCAACTTGCTGAGATATGAAAGTTTGACATTTTTGGGTCCTTTAACTGCAATATGCTGAAATATGCTTAAAACGGCTAGGAAAGCGATTTGCAACACTCCGGTGCTCAATTCGCCGAGATATGAAAGTTTGACATTTTTGGGTCCTACAACTGCAATATGCTAAAATATGCTTAAAACGGCTAGTAAAGTGTTTTGCAACACTCGGCTGCTCAACTCGCCGAGATATAAAAGTTTGACATTTTTGGGTCCTACAAGAGCAATAAGCTGAAATATGCTTAAAACGGCTAGAAGAGTGATTTGCAACACGCGGGTGCTAAACTAGCCGAGATATGAAAGTTTGCATATTCGGGTCATACAAGTGCAATATCCTGAAATATGCTTAAAGGGCTAGAGAAGTGATTTGCAGCACTCGGGTGCTCAACTCACCGAGATAAAAAAGTTTGACACTTTTTCGGGTCCTACAACTGAGTATGCTGAAAAATTCTTAAAACGGCTAGAAAAGCGATTTGCAACACTCGGGTGCTCAACTCGCCAAGATATGAAACTTTGAAATTCTGGGGTCCTACAAGTGCAAGAGGCTGAAATATGCTTAAAACGGTTTGAAAAGAGATTTGCAACACTCGTGTGCTCAACTCGCCGAGATATGAAGTTTTGAATTTCATGGGTCCTAAAAGTGCAATAAAGTGAAATTTTTTTAAAACCACTAGAAAAGGAATTTTCAACATTTGGGTGCACAACTCGCCCAGATATGAATATTTCACATTTTTGGGTCCTACAAGTGCAAAATGCTGAATTATGCTCAAAGTAGCTACAGAAGCGATTTGCAACAGTCGGGTGCTCAACTCGCCGAGATATGACAGTTTCACATTTTTTGGGTCCTACAAGTGCAATATGCTGAAATATGCTCAAAAAGGCTAGAAAAGCGATTTGCAACACTGGGGTTCTCAACTCGCCGAGAAATGAAAATTTGACATTTTTGGGTCCTAGAAGTGCAATATGCTGAAATTTGTTTAAAACGGCTAGAAAAGGTA
>JAOBRG010372558.1:0-11705 GCA_027574985.1 Umimayanthus nakama
AATCGGAAAGCAATTTCTCATAAGCGAGAAGACGTGTTAGATGTGAAAATGCAATATTTGGTAGAAAAGAACGCGATGAGAGGAATTTAGCTGGTGGGTACTGTCAACGAGAAAGTGAATCACGTGCACCTGTTTCTGTCGAGTTCCTTGGCCGTCTCCTCTGATATTTTAAGCTTCTCCATTGCTGGTATTTCAGAAGACACTATTGTCGTAAACCCTGTGTTCTCTTGATCAGAGTCAGGTTTGCAAGTGCTCTTTAATTCTAAATCTATACAGCTCCAGTCTACGGAACAAGCTTCAATCGCAGGATAGAAGCCACAGAAACACGATGTCGCAACCGTGAAGCTACCATTGCTGCCATGTCCTAAGAATTGAAACTTGTCATTAGTGAATGATACTGATGCCGTTCATAATGTGTCTTAATAGTAATAATGTGCCATGAGTTACAACAACATTAAAAATAGTAAGAATTACAATAAGCACTGGGCTTGCGCTGAAAATACAAACTAAAGTATATATTTACGAAAGATCATATTTAAAAATCAATCTATTTACAAAAGATTTTTAAGCCGTTCTGTGTTCAGCTTTGGTTTGTTGTGACTGGCCTTCCTTAAGTTATAAGAATGTTTCTTGGACTTAGGTAAAAAAACCATGTAAAAGGTGATTTTATCTTTCATTTTCCTAAAAAGTTTAACGTCCGCATTTTCTAGGAGTTCCCGTACAGATACTTGTGTTTTTTCTACCAAAGCATTCAGATATTTGTAATTTCAGATAAAAAGTGAAGCAACCAAAATTCTTAAACTGACTAGTGCTATTTCATTATTATTTTGTTGACTCCCTTTAACCGGTTGCCGTTGCAATTAAGTGTGATGGCACACGTTCAAAAATTTGTTATTCTCTTCCAGATTTGTAACACACTTTTCAGAAAACTCTCTTCTTGTTAACGGCGTAGATATGTTTGTTGATTTTTGTGACCAGTTGGTATACAATTAAACGGTACTTGTAGAATGAGGACAAAGTTTTTGGCAATTTAGTTTTAACATCCATAACCTTAAACAGGGTTGCCATTATTAATTGGATGTGAAATTCAAGGACTTTTCCAGGACTTTTTCAAACAAATTCAAGGGCCTTCTGTACCAACAAAACTTGTTATTTTGTTTGTTAAGTAAAAATGAGCTTTGCAGAATTTGCTTCTGTGCAAAAATCAAGCCTCCGTTCCTGTTTTCATACATTATTACATTGAAGGTGTAGTGCTTGGTTATGACAAACAGCTCAGTTTTATTATTTTTGTACAGTTTAAGCTGAAAATTCTGTCCATTCCAGGATTTTCAAGGACTGCAACCCAAATTCAAGGACTTTCCAAGGCCTGGAATTTTCTTTTGCCAATTCCAGGACTTTCCAGGATTTTCAAGGACCGTGACAACCCTGTTTAAACCAAAGCACCTTGTTACTCTCGACTGACAGTTTGCAGAAAATACAGAAAATATAACTCCAAGTTTACACGTCTAGGACAAAGTTGCACAAGGTCCATAATGTACGTACATGCACTTTTAATTAAACTCATTCGTTTGGGTCTCCCGGGGAACTGATGGAAGTTGCCTTGATAGACTGGGAGTTGTCTTCAGAGGATGACCTGCTTATCATGCATCGTCTGACACACTGCAGTGTCGCACAGACGTAAATAGGCTATGATATAATGACGATGATGAACAGTACAAAAGCACATTGCACATGTCAGACAAAATCCAGGTACAACAGTAAAAATAATACTGCCTACGGTAAGAGTTTATGAAGTAAACCTTGGCTTCTTGCATGGAGTGCATTGTGATAAAGATAAGTATCCAGATTATGTACTAGCTGCTACAGATGTATCTCATAAGTCTCTATGTGTATTAAAGATTTGTTAGAAGCATTAACCCAACACATTACTTTACATTATATTATTATATTTTTATTCAACTCCAACAACGATACGCCTACGCCAAGTTACCCCATACAAATATACAGGTTTATAAGCAAAACGGACTTATGAGAAAGTTTTAACTAAAAGTAATTTGTTCAAGTCATTACTTCACCTGCTCTAGCCTTTTCTAAAGCCTTCTGATGCCAGACAATTAACTGTGCCTTCATTTCATCTCGCTCTTCCTGCGTCAACTGTGGTGACAGTGCAGCAAGTCTCCACAGAACAACCAGCTCATCACAGAAACCTGCACAAGCGTGCTTGGTAGCCTCTGTGTTCGTAGCACTGGGATTGGCTCGGTAGCCATTGCCATGATTGTGAAGAGCTGTGCTATCAGATGCCTGGCTCCGGCTGTCAAACCACCAGATCAAGACCTGGTCATTATTGAGGCACTCCTCAGTTAGAATGACCAACAAGTTCACGGCATTGCTGTCTCTCCGATGGAAGAGTTCTCGCACTATGTACAGGAGGTTCCACATACCCTCTGGTTGACGGCCTCTTAGAGGTCTTAGCAAATTGGACCTGAGAAGCAACAAAATTAAGATCTAAATGACCAAGGATAAAGGTAAACAAGTTCAGACTTTGAACCCCTATATAACCAACCTGTAACAGCTACTTTTTAAAGACCTGAAACATTTCTCTGTCATTTACTTTATATCGACCCTCTATTAACAGCCACCTGTATTAAGTGTCCCTGACCACCCCTGAGTGGTCCAAAAAAGCTTCTTTCTATGACTATATACTTACCTTTAATTTTTTAAGCAGCCACCTGAAAAAACGGCATTCTGCCATTTTGTTTTTGCTCCAAGAAAAATAAAAGATGATGAGGAAGTCATTTTAAGCCGCATCACTTTAATTACTTTAATTTGCATTAGATTTAACAAAAATGTAGTGTCTGTTACCACATGTACAGTAAGTCCACTGAGTCAACAGAACCAGGTATCTCTGAACGCATTTCATCCACACAGATGTTTTACTTCTGTCAGGTTCACATTTCTTAAGCTAGCTATAACAGTTGCCCAGAACCACAGACATTAGCAGTTGGCATTGTCAAAACCCCGGCCAAGTTGACAGACTTGCTAGTGGAGACAAACCACCATACTTGCATGACTATTCCACACCAGCTAAATAAGTACATAATAAATTCTAGTTTTTACATAAGCTTCTTCTGATTGTCTTTCACAGTGACGAGCTTAAGTTCTTTCTAGTTTTGTTCAACTTTCGTTGCTTTTAACTGACTTGTTGGTATTTTTTTACAAAACACTTGTTATTTGAGGGTGTCAAAACCAATTATAAACAAACAATTACCCATTCAGGACTAGACTCAATTTTTATGAACCTCTATTAAGAGGTGACCCTCTATTCAGCAACCACAAAGCCATTCCCTGAGGGTGGCAACTTAATTGAGGTTCAACTGTAGTAAAAATGATACAGCACTGCCAAGGCAGGTTGCCTTTGTCTCTTCCCTAAATCTGTTCCTTAGAATATCACAAGGAAGGTTTAATTGGATTTAGTTGAAGGCAAAACTTCCCATGAAGGCAATAATGGCAGCTCCTTTGTTTGTTTTTTAGATCATACTGACATGTGTAGACTGCAAAGTTTTAGTTTAATTTAATGTTACTATATTTATTTGAATTCGCACCCTCTCTCGAATAAGCACCCCCCCAAAAGTACTAGAATCTTTACTGTTAGATTGTATTAAGTGTATTGAACTTGTTTGAAAATGATTTATTGGACAATATCGTCATGTTGTACTTGGTTGTGTAGCGGAAAATACCAACAAATTTACTTAAGATTTGAATGTCTTTGCAACTAAAATAGTGAAAATATAGTACAGTAAGGGCCCTCCCTCAAATAAGCGGCCCCCTAAAAAGACCAAAAATTAAATATAAGCACCCCGGGCGCTAATTCGAATAAATACGGTATATATAAAGACAGCTACATGTACATATTTACATTAAATTTTTTGAAAATTCCTGTACAATGCAGCTCTGTCCCCTTGACATAAGTTTAAAACTCATTTCCCCTTTTGGTATTATGAATAAAACTAGTTAAATATGAATTCTTCATACATTATTGTATTGTATCCCTCCAGTCTCTAGTAAGCCCCCCTTCCAATTGTAACCCCCAGTTCAAAGGCACTGAAAAAACCCAAAAGGAAATACAATGGCACATGTTGTAAACTATACTTTTGTAGAAATGTCTCACCATTCTGCAGCAGTAGGGGGAGCAGTGTTTGAATAGTACAAGGCATTCACATCACTGAACACTAATGGACCAGGACCACAGAACTTGACCAACATTTTCTTGACATTATCATGCAGCGCAGCCTCATCTAGATACCAGCGTGTCAAGTCAGTGACGGCAGGACCTGCAGTGGGGTCTAAATTGCAAGTGCAGACAGAGTCAGGGCTAATCTTGACAACAACCAATACAAGATGTGGAAGAAGCCGTTGAATGTAAATGATTGAATGTTTTGACCTGTAAAAAGCACATTACCTTCATGAAGACACATAACAAATTATTAATTTGATCTTGCACACATGTATAACTAGTTAACTTTAAAATTCAAAGTGACTTTGTCTTGTGCTTTGCTGATTTTATTTGTTTTGAAAACAGGTCACCGGATGGTACACAAAATAAAATACGGGGCTCACATAACTCCTATTGTTCTTGGTACATCTAAACTACCCCTATTGCAAGTTACCTGGAGCTCCCGACACAGAATTGATGTCTGATTCCTGTGACGAAAGCAGTTCATCAAGTATCCGTTGTGCTGTTGGCAATATCTGAAAAACGTACATGTATCATTCACCATTATAAAGTATATGTATATTGAATTTTTTCTGCCGGTTTTTCTACACATCATGCAGTTCAAATGTGGTTCATTTCGTATCCTATCTAAAATAATACAGACATGACTAATTTGAGAACTAGAAGCTTTGGAATTGGCTCTTTTGTTACACCCTGATAACACAATCCCAAGTTAATCTATATCAATTAGGCTTTAAACCTTTTCTTAACTCAAAGGAAGGGTGTTCAAAGACAGGGGAGGAGGGAGGGGGGGTCTTACATGTACAAACTCATATCCATTATTAAATGCATTTAGCATTCTGGAACAAGTTAATGTTTTGTGTTAGATCCATGCTAGCTGTACTGTAACATTTATCTCATTTTACACACTGTTGAAGACTTCATTAATATCATAAATAAAAAAATACACCAGCTAGAGCTACATTATTTTCCAAATAGAGTAGCTAAATAAATATATATCCGACATTTCCCATTTTTTAACTTTCAACACTGGATATTGCGTTTCTAGCATTCTGATTGGTCCTTTTATTCTCAGTTATTGGCTCATGTACCTTGTTGCTATATTTGTATTTATTAAATACCAAGCATTGGATATTGAAATTCTGGTAATCTGATTGGCTCTCAACTCACGGTATAAATCCTATATACTGCAAAATGTCCAAATATGGAAACTGAAAATTTTATCACTGAAAATCTCCCCTTAAAATGGCCGAAAACTCAACTCAGTAGAATATAGAATTCAAGATATTTTTGTCCGGTGTTTGGTATTTAATAAAACAATTATTCCACTCATGCTTGTTGGACAAGAGCTTACATGTATGATAGCCGACTTAGTGCTTCTCACCTCGTCCATTTTCTAAAAGCTCATATCCAATGCGCGTTCGTGGAATAATTGTTAAATATACATCAAGGATGGAAATTGATTGTGCCAAATTTCATTGGAAAACTTAAGTTAAAAGTTAAACTTTAAGGTACTTTAATTAACAATTAGAAACCAGTGAAACTTAATAAAATAATTACTCCATGAATTCGTGCTCTCTGGGTATGAAAAAATGAGTTTGATCAACAGAAGTTGATATGGTATGTTTTTCACCTGTGAGATAAGCTGTTTACCTGATGTTTCAAGCATTAGTCCTTTGTTGGAGCAGAAGTTTGTTTATAGACAGTTCTCGCTCATGAATGGAATGTTTGTTAAATAAGCAAAACCAGGTATTAAAGATAATATAACAGACTATAATTAAGTTTCTTAATAATTACAAATGATTATTATTATCATAATTATTATAACTATGTATTGATCAGGAAGCCAGCTTTTTTCCAAAGCAGGGTTTTCATTTCCTCTTTTAAGCAAAAAAGGGTAGTTTGGTGAAATAACTATATATCAGAGAAACCTTTCAACAATGACAACAACAACTGACAACAATCTTTAATAAAGTTAAATCAAATTTTACAATATACACACCACCTGCAAATAGCAAAGTTAGTCAAGGCAGCTGATGTGTTGGGACAGCTTAGAAAAAAACAAAAACAAAAATATAAATGAAATAACGCAAAAGAAAAAGAATATACAAAAGGAAAACCATTACAAGTTAAAGAAAATTCATCATATTGGTAGGACAGTTAGAGGAAAAATTGGTTTCCTTTCTGCCTGCATCTGGGGATAAGTCCTGATGTATACAGTACCTGTTGAGGGAGTTCACTTATAAGATACTGTGCAAACTTTTGCAGCTGATCCCTCCTGAGCCGAGACAGGTATTCTGATACAGGAGCCCTCAGACACACCAACTGTGGATAATGGATGCGGAACAAGCACAAAGCAATGATATGTGCACACCATGTTGCAGACTGGTCACAAGTACAGTTGCATGATGTGATCTTGCCTCGGTCAAAAGTAATTGCAACATTGAACAATCCTTTAGTCTGGCAAGCGCTGTGCGGCTGATGCACTGTGGCACTAAGATGGAAGCCTACAATACAACAAATGCTGTGATCAGTTTTGTAATGAGTAGTTTACAGTCAATGGACATGGACGGATGAGCATCTCTGAATATGGTGGGCTGACTAGTGGTTGGGGGGGAGGGGGGGTTGCTGAAAACAACCTTTTTCCTGGTAAGTCTTTAAAACTTTCAAAAAAGTGTGTGGGGGGAGGGTTGAAGCTTCTTCATCCCCTCTCCCTTCATTGGCCCTGATGAAAGTGAAGCAAAAACATTACTAACAGTATTTGGTTGATCAGCAACTCCAAAAGATTGTGTGGTACCGGTTCTTTTTTCTTTGAAGCAAGTTTTTCTTTGATCATTAGTTTTTTTTCTGTAATTTGAAGCTCAGCTAGAAAGGTCTATCAATTTTCCTTTGTTTTGTTTTAATGTCCGACTATTTATATCCATAATATTAAAAAAACTAAATAACCATAATAAAAACAAAAGCTGATCCCATATATACGGCCTTTTAAAACTGACCAATGCAGTTGCCTTCTTCCGATCCAATGTAGTCACGTCCTTGCCAAAAAATATAAAGAAAAATTTAAGTTCTTTTCCTTTGTCACTAATGACAAAAACAATTTAAGTTTATACTCGAAGATTTCTAAGTTAACATATTTCGTTTTTAAAGTATATAAATTAATTACGCTCGAAGATTTCAGGTTTGAGAAAACTTATCACGGAAATCGGCATACTGTTCTACTGAGTAATCGTAGACAAATTTTAACATCATTAGGTTTCCCACACAAAGGGATACACTTACCAATCTGCAAAGCATCTTTCACGGCTTTAACTTTGACAAGATGTTCACCCCTTGAAAATTCTTCAGAAGAACCATTGGCCAAGCACGAATAGACTCGAATGTCACCCTCTCCATCGGGAAATGACCAAAAAGCTATTCTCAGTTGCATCTGCTCTGGTATCTGAGGATACATACGTTCCACAAGTTCGAAAGGAATGGATTTTGCAACCGTTCGCGCACATACTTCCACAAGAGTTTCAACGTTGTCTTCACAATCTAGATCGGAACTGCCGCCATTTTGGGAAATTCTCCTCCACCCCCGCCAGTTCATCGAAACACTCTCGGGTTCCGATATCCACGAACATAGTGAATCCTCATCAAATCTATCGCTGTCGTCAAATGTCGAAAAACATTCTTCGTTGTTCTCGTCCCATTCAAACCACAAATCCATGACCAGCTGTTGAAAAAACAGACATACCACGAAAATGTTCAAAAATTCTAATAAATAAAGAAACTTTTCTTTACTTGCCTCGCTTTCATGTTGGGCCGTGCGATAAAGCGAGCGACTGAGTTCGAATGAGGAAGACAAGGAGCGAAGACTGGAACCACTTCGCGAACTGCCGCATATTCGTTCCATCACACATGGAGGTTGAAAATTGAGAAAAAATTCCTTGATGATTTTATTTTTGGAGGTGTTTTTTGAAGAAAACGGCCATATGACACTCTGAAGTGAATCCACAAGTTTATCGCAACAACTGCTTCAGTACTTGGCAGCTCGAGTCGTTGGGCATGTAACGTTGACTTTGTTGTGGTAGTTTAAGATCCAACTCCGATTTGAACTTTGTTGTGAAACTAAAGTGAAATCGAAGATGTCTTCAAATCAAGATGCTGGTAGAGGGAAGAATAGCGCATCTGGGAAAGAAAGTACCCCTAGACTTGGTGCGCGAGGTAGGGTATACTGTACATGATCACATTACATGTATACTTAACAATTATTCCACGAACGCGCGTTGGATATTAGCTTTTAGATACTAAGATAGCAGACGAGGTGCGAAGCACCGAGTCGGCTATCAGAAGCTCATATCTAACAAGCGTGAGTGGAATAATTGTTTTATTAAATACCAAACACTAGATAAAAATATCTCGAATTCTATTTTTTACAGAGTCGAGTTTTCGGCCATTTTAAGGGGAGATTTTCCGTGATAAAATTTTCATTTTCCATATTTGGACATGTGCAGTATAAAGGATTTATACTGTGCTTAGAGAGCCAATCAGATTACCGGAATTTCAATATCCAGTGCTCGGTATTTAATAAATGTATATACAATAGTTTGAGGAGAAGAGAGCTACATGTAATATAATGACCAGCTGCCATGCCAGGGAGTGGGAGCCTGTTTTAACTTTAATAAGAGGTTTTATTAAATACAGTCCAATTTTTTTTTCGACTTCAAGATTGGTTTGCTGGTCACCGGTTATCAGCTCATATTCTAGTGATTGACTATATATGGAAAATGCCGGAAACAGAAGTTTTTTTTGAGTCGGCAGCTTCTTCAGTCACAATTTATTTTCAAATAAATATTTGCTGCTGAAAAATAATTTGTTGTTGTGTTTAATAAAACGGTATTTAATAAAATAATCATTCGACTTTCTGAATAAATTAGCTGATTATAACAGATTCGCACTCTACACTAATCTGTTATTTATCAGCTAATACTCAGTGCGGTCTTGTGGAATATTTGTTAAATATTCTGCCTGTAGCAGAGAGATGACCATAAAAATGAACCTTTGTCTGAAAAAATGGAGTTTTGAGGACTATCTCTCAGCCTATTGCAGACACTCACCTCTTGATACAAGTATAGTCAAACATAACCCCCACCTCCTCCCGGAGACATAAAGGGGAATTGACACTGACTTTTGTCAAAACAGAGAAGATGTCCCACCCCATCATACTTAAGGTATGGTTATCACTGTATCCCTTGTGTATGTTGTCAAACACTGTCAAAAACCCCACCCCATGGGGCAAAATATTTGTTTAGAAGGTCTCCATTGCACAACCTTGTACCAGGAGGGGGAGATGAGGGTACATTTGACTAGTGCATTAGTTACAAAGGGGTTATTTGCCCCCTTTTTCTATATAATTTCTGGAATTGTTGATGTCACAGTGGATTTGGACCCTGGCTACATGTAGGTGCCAGAATACCCCCCCCCCCCACTCCAGTTGATTTGAGGTGATTTATCTTGGCACATTCCAGAGTTTGATTTTCATGGATACTACAGTACTATTACCCCCAAGGTATACCTACATGTAAACTGTGCCAAGCTGTTGGGAAAATGTAGACACTCGGGGGCAAAAAAATTCCCAAGCTTTGGGAGCAACATCTTCAAACTCTTTGTAAAAGAAAACACCATTAATACTAGTAGAGAAGTTGGAGAAAGATTATCCCTGGCTTGACTTTGAGATTGATGAAGAAAGTTATTTCATGCCCAAAGTATGGATGCAAATATTGCTTCCAATGAGCTGATGTGCACTGAGAAGGTAACATCATGAATAGAAAAACTAATAAGGGAAGCTGAGGATCTTTCAAATGGCCCCTGAATTCCATCAAATGGCCCTAAGTGCAGATTAAGTATTTTTGGTCGCCCCTATGGAACATTCCTATTAGCGACCTTTTGGACAGTGTTCACAAAATTCAACACCAACGACAAAGAAAAGCATGCAAATATTTGTGTCCTACTTTGTCATGTGATCAATTGCAGGTATTTAATTGGAAAAGTGGAATTGTAGGTCTGCTGGTGCCATCTTTCTGTCCTTGTGCCACCAGACACACCATAAACTGCAGCAACACACAACTGTATTGTGTTATAGTGTTTGTTTCACCAAAAATAATCATAGCTTTAGCATATGCCAAGTTCTTCATTTCTTTTGACTTCTGTAGCGACTATATCAATCAATATTGCAATTAATTTCAAATGCACTAAATAGAGTGTTAATGGCAAATACTCAAACTGGAGCTTTTGGGATTCATTCTTTCGCACAACTTTGTTTTCAAGAATCTTTTTTTTTCAGGCTTAAGTGTTGAATTTTGTGTAAAATATTGATTATTCGGAGCTCTGTAATTCATTCCTCACTGCAGTTCATATGAGGTTTTTTTTCTTATATTGCTCCTCACTCACACAAGTTGTAAAAGTTAACAGATTGTTTCAAAACCTGAGTTATCTTTGTTCCTACAGCATTGTTAACAAGGCATTTGTTGGGACCTCTGGGAAACAGGTGAGTGCTTGCCAAGAATTTTTGCTGTAACTTATTTTTGTACTATACATGTAGATCAACTAAGGTGTCTGATTCATATCAAGAGAGATTATTGAACTAACTTTATGAAAGCAGTACAAGACAAGTTCAAGTCTGCAATTACAATAAAATAATGTAATTTAGAATTGTGCTTTGTTTTCATTTACTATGATACAGTCATGTAAGCCAATTAATAGTTTTGGTTACTTTTACCTATTCTATAGTAGGAAAACCTTTACCTGATTATACATGGGAAAGTTAGATTGTTTTAGTTTTGTTTCAGTTTAACCCTATCTCACACAGGGGGACCACAGGAAAGTGATCTTACTGATTTTAACTAATAACTTTGTGGGTATTCAACCAATGGTCAACAAATTTTAATACTTCTTCTAAAATTTATGAGAGATTAACATTTTAATACCTTTCCTTTCAAGTTATTTTTTCATATAATATTATGTAGAGTTTTCTAAAGAATTTTTGACCTTTGTATCTGCCTCCGAAGATAATTGGACTAGCAACTACATTCAATATATGTTTGAACAGTACAATCTATTGTAAGTACTTGAATAACAAAGCAAATGCGAAAATAGCAATTTTTTTGAAATTCTGATGTCATAATATCACTGTGATATAACATTGCCATTAAAGTGTACAAATCAAAATTAATTGCCTTATGAATATTTTTCACTGTGCCAGTTAAATTTCTGTGGATAACTTAAATACTTTAGTTATATGCTAAAACCATTTTCTTGCCCCCTCCCCCTGGGCCATGACAGGACAATATCAAAAAGCCCAAAGAGTTAGCTTGGCATTGGAGGATCCACTCAGATGTTTTAGTGAGGGGGGGGCCTTGAATATTTTTTTAAATGTGCTGTTCCTGCTTAAATTACTGTAGTTATTGAACTTTAATGACTGATCTCGCCC
>JAOBRG010372569.1:0-26245 GCA_027574985.1 Umimayanthus nakama
AACATCCATGTAGCACCGCCTCGGTCCATATGTGTAAAACTTTACCGAGTATTAATTAGAATTAGAATTAGAATACACAACAACGGAGCATGAACAATTGGGTATAAAACTAGTTAACAGTGCTAGAGTCACTCTCTGCAATGTTCCGTTCCACAGTGTGTTGATTCTTATCTCTTAATCAAAATTACTTTCTTCTGCAGTAAATTTCGGAATTGTAGCGATGTCAGAGAAAAATCGTAGTATTTGAAAGGTCTCTCCATGTTTATAAAAAATATGAGCAAAAGCGTGAGTGGTGGGTTTAGTAGTTTGGGGAGACACACGCACGCAGACATGAAGATACAACTTTTTATATAATTATACTTGCACTGTTTTAGTAGGGCACCTTTTGATAGCAGTTGTTGCCACAACTGAAAAAATTAAGTACTCTTGTTTAAATAACGGTTCACTACTAGAACGGGAAAATCCACAAGGAAACGCAGCAAAAAGCGATGTACTCACCAGACCTTAAAGGCTACTTTCTTATATCTAAAATGTTTCTTATTTCCCTTCAGTTTCAGTTCTTTAACAACTTCTTTGCGTTGTTCTACATTGCTTTCTTCATACAAGACATGGATCGCCTCAAGACGGTAAGAACGACAAGTCTACTCAACTAAAAACATTCCACATTCGATGCTTTTCAAAAAACCAGCCCACTGAAGCACAACCAGTGAATAGATTTTTTAATAATATCACTGTTTATTACAACAGGCTTCCGGAAAGTGTTGTTATTGCGATGCTCTGTAAATGTTTCGATTATATGAAAAAGCAAGATCTATAAATGTTTTGTCTATTGCAACGGTTTACCAGTCATTGGTTCCGAAGCTCGAGAAAAAAATAAGGAAGGAAAAAACGAGGACCCATTATAACTTGTTGTACGGACTGAGCAAACGAGGCTAATAAGATGTTTATTTATTTGCTGTCGAGCGAAGCGAGACAGCAACAGTATTCTCGTGGTAAGCTCAAAATTTCTCGATTTTCGTTCCGGGTTCCAGCTTCTCTGGCCCTGCCGTCTACTTGTCCACCCCGCACATCAGAGATGTTTACCACGTGCGTGGCAGCGATTCTTTCTTTTCATCGCTACCCGGGAGTGATTACTTACTACATTTTTAGCTTCATAACTGTTATGTCAAAAGCCAATTTGTTCGCTTGCAGAACTATTTATCAGGGTTGATTATAAGTCAGAAGCTAATTTGTTCGCTTGCGGAACTATTCATCAGGGTGATCAACGATTTAGTTCCTTATCTAGAGGACGGTATATCAGTGTTGTTTCATGGGTCTGTCGGGCTTGTTGTTCGAACAACTCGGTTCGCAAGTTTGCCAATGGACTGCAGAAAATGTCGATCATATCTTATCAGTTGGCGATAAAATGTACTTGGATTCGTTACAGAAAGGATTGAAACCTGATACTGAAACGCTGTCGTTAAACAACCTTCCTTCTGCTGTGCGCTGCATTGCAGAAAGCAACACAGCGATTGTCTTGCCATCTTCGCAAACAAGAACATAGCTGTCGTGTTCTTATAATAAAGCAAGGTTACACTATAGCTTTAATACGTGATGCTAGCTCTGTGTTTTATGTACATGAGTTCAACTCGCACTCTAGAAATTTGTTGGGAATGCCTGATCCCCAAGGCATTGTTTGACGACATAGTTCAATTTCATACTTAATTTACATAGCCCACTGGAGAGCAAGTTGGGGATTTGAAGGACATTTAAATATCGTACTTGATTCACAACGTTCGTAAAACGACTTCTAAACAACAATAAAAAGTCCCGAGGAGAGCCGCAGTTCCTAACTTATTTGTTAATTCAGAATGGGACGTTTATCCAAAACCCGGAGGGTACTCGACATAAGTTTGGGTAGGGGGGTGCTGCCCGGACCTTGAAACCCTGACCCTGTTTATGATAAAAGTTTGTGAAAACCTTGAAAAAATTATACCCTGGTCATGATTTTCAGATCAAATTCCACTCATTTGTTTATCAAAAAGCATGATTTTGAGACCTTGTTTATAGAAATGTTTTCGAAAATCTTTGAATTTAAGCCCCAGTCTTATGAGCGGACGGTCGAAAAACCATACCCTGTAAGGGGGGGACGTCCCCATATAGCTTATGTATAAGAGTTCCCACCCCCCTCAGAATACAAGAAAGACGCAACAAAGACTAAAAAGCATCCTCCAAAATAAAGGGAACGGTTAAACTAAAGGATGTGGACAACCGTGCTCGATAGCACTTGCATAACCTTTGGTTACCCCTAGTTATATGGCTTTGTTGATTATTCTGGTTTTGAAAAGGTGACTATGAGCTAGCGGTCCGTACAGCTACTTACGGACCTGTAATTGACCAATCACAGCACGCGAAATCAATCAGCCATGTAAAAATGTGTATTATATATCTAACCAGTAACGTGCTTGTCCACCCACAGCAACTGGCCGCCTTACTGATCACCAAACAAGTGGTTGGTAACGTGAAGGAGGCGCTGGTTCCGTTTGTCAAACAGAAAGTGAAAGAGTGGAAGCTGAAGAAACAGATCGCCAAGGAGAAGAAGGAGAAGGATGAGAAAGTCCAGGGACCCAAGCCACAGGTGGCCAAGGATGGTAAACCAAGTGAGCTGGAAACGCCCCTTATGCATCAGGCCGAGATCGAGGCTAACATGCCTGAGTACGAAGTATGGACCATGGAAACGGACCAACCTCGCTCCCAGGCTCTTTCCTATCCCGAGAGAAAGACCCTGGTTGGGTCTGGTCACGTGCCACCCAGATTCTAGGTGGTAATAAATAAAGTATTTGAACATGTGCGTTTGTTTCGACGAAAACATAGTACTTTCCTTGCTACACTACGCTAAATAAGAACAAGAACCAATCTTAAGCACATTTTCCACGTTTATTTTATGTGTTACCACCTAGAATCTTGGTGGCACGTGACCAGACCCAACCAGGGTCTTTCTCTCGGGAGAGAAAAGAGTCTAGGAATGAGGTTGGGAAACTGCATTACAAAATAACGGCGACGACGACACCAAAAACACTTTGTTGTAACCAAAACAATTTTATGTATATACTTTACAGATACATTTGATGAAAAGCCTTGACAAATTGAGTACAAAAAAGCAGTTATTATAGTTTATTATCACAATTGTAATCAGTATAGTTGTCTTGTGTATCCAAGCCCAAAAAGCTCCAAAATTCTACCAGTGCATCACTAGGGGGTAGTCACCGTAATTAATAATTTTTAAAGTTAAAGAATTTTATGATCTTGATAGTAATGCAGAAAAGCAAATACCCTGGCCATTGGATGGTTTGATGAGAGGAGAATATTCGAAAAAGCTGCTTTACTGTCACCACACACTTCTACTTTTTCTGATGCGCTAAAATTTATCACGCCTGTAATAATCTGTTTGTGGCATACTTTACATCTGATATACACGTACATCTTATACCATCACTTTTTTAACCTTTAACAAAAGCTGGAGCACATCCCCTTACCGTTGGTAACTTCTAGTTGTATCCATATATTTTACAATGTAACTTGCGTACAAGAAAAAAGTTAAATGATTTGGGGGATTCCCTTAGGTTCTAACAGATTCTGAAGTGTTTGATCGTTGTAAAAATAAAGCAATTCGTTTACACCTGTTTAAAAAAAGCATTCTGTCATTTGCAGAGGGCGATATCAAGCATGAAAATAATTATGAGAGCCGTGTAGTTTTCGTTGTACGCAACCCATTGCTCTATACCTATAGCAAACGAAAAAAGTAAAGCACAGAATTAAGCAATTTTGAAAAACTAGGTCAATGGCGAACTTTGCAATTAAAGAAATAAAGGTTCTCATCATTATTTCAGGAGCAAAGTTTTGGATAACTTTGGTCTTGGTGTAGTCACAAGCCTTTATTCTGTTCTGAAACAGCTGTATACAAGTTTAATCCAGTCCGTGTTATTAAGCTGCCCAATTCTAGCATAAGTATTTTTTTCTAAAGTGCGAAATATAAACCTCCAACCATTAACCAAGTTATCTGATCTGTCGAGGACACATTCGAAGACTATTTGGAGATGTTCCTCCAGTTTGGTTACGTCGTTCTGTTCTCGTCCGCCTTCCCGCTGGCCGCATTGTGCGCCATCCTCAACAACGTCATCGAGATTAGGAGTGACGCCTTCAAACTGTGCACCAACCTCCGCCGACCTTTTGGAGAGAGGGTCGAGAACATCGGCACGTGGCAGGTAAGGGGCTACTTCACAGCTGTATCATTTAATAATTGATATTTTACATTAACGGTAAAATCAGGAGTGACGCCTTCAAACTATGCACCAACCTTCGTCGACCTTTTGGAGAGAGGGTCGAGAACATCGGCACGTGGCAGGTAAGGGGCTGTTTCACAGCTGTATCATTTAGTAATTGATATTTTACATTAACGGTAAAATCAGGAGTGACGCCTTCAAACTATGCACCAACCTTTTGGAGAGGGTCGAGAACATCGGCACGTGGCAGGTAAGGGGCTGCTTCACAGCTGTATCACTAATGAGGTCTTGCGTTAACGGTAACATCTGGGAATTAAAACAGAGCAGACTAGAGTAGAGCAAAGTAAGCAAAACAGTTTAACTAAGTGAAGTAAAATGAGGTGCAGTTAAGTACATATAAAGTAAATGAAATGAATTGAAGTAATTTACATTACAGTTCCATAGGGTAACAATAAGGTAGAGTAAAATGAAGTGAGATTAATTGAAGCAAAGTACAATCAAATCAAGTCAAGTGAAATCAACTAAAATAGAAAGATTCCTCGTTAATGTCAGATTAAACAGTCCTTCAAAGTCGCTATGTTCGGACCAAATATTTTAAAACAAATCATGACTTACAAGCAAAGTCATGTATATATTCCTCAAACCTCAATGAATGCGTTTGATTGTCATGGGTTATGCCGGAAAAGTCAACCTCCCAAACATTTTAACTCAAAATATCCAAGGAATGTTAAAATCTGTCATACCGGCATTTATCAAGCTGATACAACTTCACAAATCTGCTACTCTATGTTCCGGCTCGGAACATTGCTGATAGCATCACCCATAGCAATCCAATGTAATCGCCGCCTGTAACAAGCCATATTTAGCATTTGCCTGTCGTAAAACTCAAATTGATATCTGAACAGAACCTATTTATAGGTAGTTTAGCTTAAAACCAAGTAATCTTGTCAATAACCTTGGAGTAAAACCCGTCGGCGAATGTTTCTCATTTTAGGACGCAATGGAGGTGATGGGCACGATTGCCGTCATGGTGAACCTGGCCTTGCTGGGTATGGGCGGCTCAGTGGACCGAATGTTCCCTAACATAACTGTAGCACAAAGAATTTTGTTCATTGTAGCACTGGAGGTAAGACTTTATAGAAGTCCGTTAACGTGCATTAAGGAATCATAACCTGGGGGTGAGGGGTTTGGGTGGGGGGGGGGGGGGGGAGCGACAAGCCAAAAAGAGAAGGGGGCTTTGATATTATTTGACGACGGGCGTTTTAACCATTTGAAAACTATTTCTCTCATTTTAGCAGTTTTAAATTTTCCTTAGATGAAGCACTTGAACAACAAACTTAATTTAAATTCAAATGCTCAACACGTAATCGACGTAATACCGATGTATCTTTCTCCATTTGCTTGGCCCAGAAGTCCAGAGTATCGTAGCAATCAGTGTATGCTAGCTCACGGGGATGAATCTTGCGTTACCTTAACAAGATTTCCTCGAACATTTTTTACTTCAGACTTCTAGATAATACATTATTTAGTTTTCGAGCTTTTCAAGCAAACTCACAAAGATTAAGATTCATGGTTGCACGGCTACAGTCCAGTAGATTTCAGTATATTGCCGTTGAAGTAATTTTCATTTAATTGCACTTTTGATTGTTAAGAATTCTTTTTAGCAATTTTTCTTACGTTGTGCTTCATTACATTGTAATAAGCCTTTTGCGACAACAGGTCACATGGTACAAAGTCCGCCATACTATAGAGCAAAAGAATGGGCAAGTTTCCACGGGGAAATGCAAACAATGAAAAATCACACTTTTCTAGTTACTTGCGTATTATTTTGTAGGCTGGCACATTCTTTTGCAATCCAGTAGGGCGAATTTTGCACCATCTGACCTGTTGTTGCAAAAGGCCTATTGTGTTAGGAACGCAAACACATTTTTCTGGAAATCGATGAAGGTACGAAACAAAACAAAACTCGAAACTCTCGATATGTTAAACTTAACCAAACTGTTTTGCTTTCAACAGCACATCGTCCTGGGCATTAAATTCGCTGTGGCTTATGCCATCCCGGATGTCCCAGAGTGGGTGGAAGTGGAGATCGCCAAGGTGGAGTGGAAGAGACGAACTGCGCTGAAGGTACGTGTGCACAATACATCAAATACACACAGACCCCTCTCCTTTCAACGCTCACCATCAATCACCTCGCCATTGCCCTGGATACACACATATACAGGTCTATGAAGAATTGTTATTAGAAACCTATTATGAGTTGAAGCGATCCTAACGTAAGATCATCGATCGCACAATCTTTCTGTAGAAACTGAAGTTAAATTTCTTGGGAATGGGATGTGATGTTTTGGTTAAACCTAGTGAAACGTTCCCATCAGCGTGGGAATAAATCAATGTGCCGGACTGAACACCACATCAAATTAAGTCTCTACCAACAGTCCAAAGAAAAATTAGAATACACCTTACCCACCCCTCCCCCATCCTGTCTCTCAGGGTTCACGTTGAAAGCCAATCAATAAACTGTTTTAGTCTACCTGAAGAAGAACGTAAAGGAACTGTTCCTGAGTACAACAGTTTTGCATGTGACAACCCTGGTTCTACCCCTTCAGGGTTTGTTGGTATATCCTCAATAGTTTTGTGCTTTATCATTATTTGCAGGATGCCGAGAAGGCTGCCCCCGCCTCCCCAGGCCCGGCCAGCCCGGAGAAAAGCACTGCTTAGAACGAGTCACTCAGTGCTGGTGAATGAACTGAGCTTGAAGATATACTAACTATTTTGCCATTGCGCGGTACTAGTGAATACTACCATCTTTAGTGTAGGAGCAAAATGAACGAAACATGTTGGACAAAAGACAGGATAACGACATCTTAACAAACGCCGGATACTCGTGTCAATTTATTGAAACTTACAGTACTTAATCGGTCGAAGTAGCAAGGCGTCTCAACTAGACAATACCTATTGGAATACACTTTGTCATTTACGAAACAATTGTGAAAGTACACCTGAAACAGCCACACCGATACAATACTGAACGTTACTAACGGATGTTCTATTGAGTCGTCAAGACGAAAACCACTTGACAGTTTCTCTTCGAGTTATGCTATGTACAATACGTTAACGATGTATGCATACTCCAGTATTGCATCGTCGGTTAAATATTAGACTAGACAGTAATTGACACACACGATTTCAACCGGGCAGACAGATGCACAATTAATATTGGCAGTGCATAGACACACTGTGTAACAGACAAAAGAAGCAAATAGATAGATAGATAGATAAATAGATGGACAGATAGACAGACGGACAGAAAGAAAGACGAAGGATTCAATCTCAGATGAGCCAAAAACAACCAAAAGCAGACGGAGCCAACTCCATCGGCAGGTTGGCAACCAGACTTATAACAAACACAGACAGACAGACAGTGGCAGATACACTGTAGACACCTGTAGACAGACGAAAGGAGTCAGTTTCAGATGAACCTACAATAACGAGAAACAGAGAGGGTCAACTTCGTCGGCAGGTTGACAGACAGACAAATAAACCGACAAACAGACAGAAAAGTTGGGCCAGACAGACTTGACCAGACAAATTTTTCGATACATACTATAACTAGGAGATGGCCGAAAATCAACGGGACATTAAGCATTATCTAGCAAATAATACGACAAAAAACGGACCAGTGGTTCGGACGAGAGATACTAACCAGAACAGACAACAAGGACAAACAAGAATTGCCCAACTATATGTAACTGCAGCAAACAAATTCGTTGTGACGGCTGATAGATACATGAAGAATGACAATCACAAACACTGAACAGAAAAACAACATCCAAGACAGAAAACAGCACCAGAGATATGTAACAAGTAATTCAATTGACATAGAAGATTTCCTGGAAAGTCTCGGGACGATAAGCATTATCTAGCAAATATTACTGAACAAAAATGGATCCTCGGGGATCTAAGCACAGCCACAAACACTAAAACAGTACTAATTTACACAAAACTGTTCCCTTGGTACAAGCACATGCACTATTGCAAGCTAACGTTGAAGTCATACCGAACTGCTCAAGCTTGATTTTATAATCAATCAAACACTAACGATTTACTAAACGGAAAGCGGCAACTTTCAATATCTACTTACCCTGTTTATAGTAACACAATTTATATTACAATAATTGTTTCTTGTAAATTTGATTAGTTAGGAGTTCTTATCAAGTCCAACTTAAATAGATTGTAAGATAGCTATTAAAATTGCTATATTTAATGTAGATACGGTAGCTAGAGTTCCAATTTAAGTGTTTGTACTTAATTTCAATGTGCTTGTAGAGCTTTTTAGGTTTTAAATTGCAATTTGTAAACTAAAGAAGAGTGATAAAATAATTTCCGCCCTCAATTTTGTTTGTACTTAAAAGAAAAAAAACTGCAATGGCATCAAAGAAAATAAAATGTATCAGTTGACCACTTAGGTGAATGTTTAGAATGTGTTTTATTTTACATTATTTTACTGTGAAATATAATTAACATCGACTGCCAAAACTGACACATTAATTACTACATGTATTTGTATTTTTGCACATTCAAAAGGTCTGAGACTTAGTGGTGTAAGTTTCTGTAAGTATTTTGTAATAATCTGCACTTGTAAAGGCAATAAAATCCCTTGCTTGTAAGTCACAAATGATATTGTTTAGTGATTGTATCTACCTCAGTGTTCTCCCTAAAGCCTTTAAGACAAGCGGCCGCTTGGCATAAAATACCTGCCGCTTGGCTTAAAAATCTGCCACTTGGCTTAGAGATTACACCGCTTTGCCTTGAAAAAATACTCTCTTGTCACATACCAAATGTTACTGAAAACAGACCAGCAGTTTCTAAAACTTTCTCACTAAATCCTTGCCTTTGAAACCTATCTTTCTGCATTCTGTAAGTTGATCGTTGTCAAACTCATTTCATGCACTTAACAAAAACAGCAGCATTGTTTAAAAGCAAACTTTATCATTGCAAATATAGCACTTAAAATTTAAAAAGCCTGGTGATACACCAGTATCCCCTCGCACTGTCCATTTTGGATTAAGTAGCAATCACCCCTTGGTCTTGGTAAAATCCTGGGAAGAACACTGCTACCTGTGCATGTATTCCACATTCTTATTGTTTCAATACGTATCTAAGGAGTCCTTTACTGCGCACTTCCTTGAGTCGGCCACAGTGTCTCAGGATGGTCAAAATGGATCTGCCTGTCCCATCCACCTTAAACTGGGAGTAGGTCTTCAGGTCACTCTCAATAAAAAAATATTGACCTGGGTTTCAGAAAAAGAGTCAATTACACGAAAAAGATTATCAATGTATATGAAACCGGGGTGAAAGTAGGCATACGAGAAACGATTGTTACCGTTTTCATCGCAACTTAAGCAGTTGCAAATGTTTGAATATCTGAAAAAAGCTTCAGGCCTCTTGAAAGGAATTAAGACTTGCAAATTTTCATATCTCTAAACGAAAATTCTCAACTACGATAAACCCTCCCTGATATGATGTCTTGAGAGTTTTGAAGCCATTCTACTTTTGAGAGATCTTGAAACCAGACTGAGTTATTTTGACCATACCCGATAACTAATGTTCCCATGAAGAAACAACAGCTGAACCGAAATCTTTTTTACCACATACTAGCTTCCAAAGAATGTCACAATAAAAAAGAGCTTAGTTAATTAGTTTAATTTTAGTCCAAAACATAAGACAATGACAGCAAACCTGACCCAGTATTGGCCCTTGTTCAAAAAGGTGTAATGTTTAATTACCTTGTGTTTCTGGTATTTCTGCTTCCTTGAACGCCTAGACAAAAGAAACACAGTTCACTTAAGTAGACATGTTAGACGAATCAAGGTCTATTGAATGAAAAATGATGCAGAAAGAAACCGAGATCATTGATTGGCACCGAAAACACCACCTAATAAATTCTCTGGACTAAAACCATCTGTTTGAAAATCTTTTAAAACACCATTGAACAAGAACAGTGTACCCTTCAAACAAGTAATGTACTTACCATTTTTTTAAGTACAAACGTGTATCAGTAGACCCTTTAAAACCAAACTAAGTTTACTTCCAAATATCAAAGCTAATAAAGGTCAGAACTCGCTCAACATTTAGCTACTTTACAGAAATGGATGATGCCAGGAGTTGGTCAGAGCTGCCTTCAGTAGTTATTTATCATTTTGGAACATCAATTCCTTGCCATATCGGCATGACGAGGCAATACGATGTACAAGTGAGACACGACTCTCCAAAATCAACACTTGACAGGCAAGTTGATACGCAATTATATTTTATTCAAAAACTTCAAAAACAGCATGTGGGCTCCCTGTGAAGAAACCATTAAAATGCTCACGCAAGAGGAGCGTATGCCGGTGTTCTACTCTTGATCGATGAAGACTGTAAGGGCTTCTTAAACCTGAGAAGCTTAAATAAGCCTTTTTAAAAGTCACAAAATAACGAAGAAAAAATAACCATTATTACCGTGTACCGTACTTCATTTATTGTGTTTGTGTGTATTGTTTTTTTTCGTATTACTTGCACGATTTCTTGCTGCAAGTTTAGAACTTTTGCAGAGTTTTGGTTTTTTGTCTTGCAAAATACGGAGACTGACTATTTCTTACACATGGAAACCCTAAAACTTGCAATTTTACAAAACAGGGGGGGGCGACTTACACACAGAGTTGACTTATAAACTGGAAAAAAACGGAACATGTACCTTCCTTATAGCTCAGCTTAAGTTAACCCTAGATCTTTGTGGAAGAACTACATGTACCACTAAAAATAGTAAGAGATCTCAAGTTATTCGTATGTGTAACACCTTTTTGACCAGCAATTTACTAGTGACCTACAATATGACCTGTTATTTCAAACTCTGAACTTGTCATGTCAGAATTTCTCACCTTGTATTTCATCATGACTGGTTCACCCATGGCTGACCTGGGAAGATTGAGAATCTTGTACTTTGTTGTCAGAACTTTGTGGATCTCGTCAATGGCGCTATTGACCTGATCATATGCTATCCGACCCTTCATGTATCTAAACGCAGTCAGACAGGGGGCTAAATTAGCCATTTTTTAACAGCAGAGCCTAAGTTTTTCAACTATCCATCTAATGTTCTGACAGCCTAACAAAAAAGTAACCAGCTCAAAAAGAACATAAGACCTGAGGTATTAAAAACACACGATTTTCACAGTTTCCAGATGTTAACATTTGCAAGTTGCAAGGACGTGGATACCAAAAGAAATAAAACACGTTCCTTAGTATGATGCTGGGTTCAAAATAACGTTTACTTAACTGCGTCCGACGCTAGGAGAACTCAGTCCTAATCTGGAGTTGAATGGTCACCCTGTGTTGTTCTAACCAAGACATTTTGAGATTTTTCGTTCGTGCACTGCCATTTGGACGCCCCTCTTGTTTTTTTTCCAGGGGCCGGCCTCGTTTTCGAACCTGGCTGACCTCATGGCCGACTGTAATTTAGTCAAACTCAACCTTAGGAGAACGCAATCCTAATCTGGAGTTGGATGGTCTCCCTGTGTTGTACTAGCCAAGATATTTTGAGATTCATAGGAGTGGAAACACAGACAGAGCTAGAGGTTAAAGGTTATCAAAATATTATTACTTTATGTAACAATACGATCGCGGTGCCAAGTTGTTCACTTATCTGATGAATTTCAACGCTGTTATCCTAATATTGCTTATGCTATTGTTGTAAATAACACAAAGAACTAACCCTGAAGGTTACTATAACATGTACACCAAGTGCTGCGCCCAACTACTTCTGGTCTAGTTATCTAGTGAAAAAAATCCAGCTTCAAGTTCTATTCCCAAAAGCTTATTTCTTAATTTTTCTGAAGAAGTCGAGCGCATTATCCTGATCTGTGATTACTTCTAGTAAAATATGTTAAACTCCAAAAGCAGATGCCTCATTTCCTTCGCAGCAGGGCCCCTCGGAAGTAAGCTACGTAAGAAATGAGGCGCTCTGCTTTTGGAGGCTATGATTGTGGAGGCTGTTTTCTGTAGCCAAACATTTTTGCTGGCTGTTTTCAGGCAGTACATGTGTGTACTTTAAGGAGGTAAAGTACATGTACTTTACGGGTTGTATTTCAGTCAATTCGAACGTACGTTTTTTAAAGAAAAAAACCAACCTTTCTTGATGGCACAAGTTGAGTAAACCAGACTCAACCTCAAGTCATTTCATCGATGAAGAATAAAAAGTGCTATCCAGAAGGAAATTTTGTTGTTTTGCAAGCACAGTCGACTTAGTATAAAAACAGTTACATGTACTCCTATTCCTAATGATAAATCCTCAAATATTTTGCATGACTAAAATTGCCAGTAAGGTCCTCATTGCTCAAACTTTTTATTCTGTATCACAAAATTCTTATATTAAAATGTCACAATTATCAAATGTAAAAGATTAAATTTTAATTTTAATCATAAAAGATAGAGGATATAAAACAAGTGAAACCAGATTGAAATTTAGAGTACTAAACACTTCACATAAAGATCTCAAAATTATGAACAATGTGTCTTAAATTGACCTACTACATGTAAACAATAGAACTGAATGAAGTTAATCAGACTTAAAAGTGTTTGCACTTCACTGGCAGTATGATTTCAAGAAAGCAAATAACCACCCAACCCAACGAGCTTACTGAAACTGTGTTGTGTCCCTGCTCCCGTCCTTTTAGCTGTACAATTGATTACCTACATGTATGTACATATAGTGAGTTTCATGCAGTCAGTTTCAGAAGCTTCTGCTCAGGGCCCCAGGGGGTGGTACTCCTGCAGTATAAGGGGGGGGGAGGGTGTTCTGCTGAATTTGTAAAAGTTCTACTTCTACCCTCTACTAGAGTACATTTTGCAAATTTTGCGACCCAATATCAGAACACCCTTTCAATCTTTTGTTTTTGCAAGTTTTGCTCGCTTAGCAATCCATTAAAACGGACCCTTTTCTAGAATGATTTTCTATGATTACTCTAGACTCTTACCCAGAGTAAAAAATAGCGGGAAAACCGTACCCTTTCCAGCGGCACATACCTGAATACAGTCAATAGATGGGAGAACCCCACCCCCTGGGCTCAGGACTAACTGCAATGGATTGGTGTCCTTTCTAGAAAACTCACAGACTCCCATCCATTAGACATTATAGAAACAGGTCTTAAATACTTGTCTTACCGTACTGTGTGAACCACTTGACTTGGTACACTGTACTTTAATACCAACTAAAATGATTTTTAAAACAGGTTTTATTACTTGTAGCTAACTAATGTTTGAATTGATACTCACTTTGGCACAGCGGCAAACTCTTCTGTGGTAAGATAACTTATCAATGCATGAAGCTGTCCTGCGCCACTGCCGTTCACACTGAAGGATAAGTCTCCTTGTTTGGCTGGATGCTTACGTTTCCTTTTGGGTCTCTCCTCACTTAGTGTCATAGGTCTACAGCATTGGACAATCAAAAAATCAATTTTGTTGACATACAATATGCACAACACAGGTATTTTATTGAAAAGCCACTCAAAGAATTCATATGAAACTACATCTGGGACCCAAGGGGGCATTTTCAACATCCTCACCCATTGTAGAATAATAGCCTGGTTTCCATATAACCTTAACTACCCAGTAACTGTCGTAAGCCGAACCAGCAGTAGCACCTGGGCACATCAGTGGTAGTCGTATTTCTATTAATAGAAATATTTTGTTCTGGTATCTGCGATGACCGCTACTTGAGCAATGTCCCTTGTGCCAGAAAAGTTAGGTTGAGTTCAACTTTTCCAGGCTTTACGGCACTGCAGGCCTGATAAGATATTTACGGAAACACATGCCTGCAGTAACCGGGTACTATCCGGAGCATTTGCATTGTTTTTGTGATAACACATGGTTATTAGAACTGTCCAAATAAAATGCAGAAAAAATATTGTGCCATTTTTGGTCAAAGGCTAAAAGACCGTCTAATAGTAGCATTCCAGTCACTGCTGCAGTGCTACCGAGGGCTCGCTTATGGCAGTTACTGTGATATGGAAACCAGGCTTTAATTCCCTAAACATTTTCCGAAAATTCAAATAATCATCAAAAGGCACCTAGTGTTAACATTATTTTTGGAGAATGTTGAATCTTGAGTTTTAAAAAAAAATTCCACTCCAAGAACTTAAAAAATTGAAAAAGCCTTCCGAAACTTTTTGATAGCTCCATAGGCTTCAGTCTTCTGTCCCACAACTTGACACCTCCTCCATTCCCCACCTTAAATTTCTCACTCAAACCCTTGCGTCCAATACATTCACATCTCCCCCACTCATTATGCCAGCACCTTCATGTCTTCCTCACCCCTTTCCTACATGTAATCTCATCACTCATGTCCCATGCCTTCACGTCTCCCTAACCCTTTATGCCAGCCCTTCTAGTCTCTCTCACCTGGGCTATACCCCACCCTTTTACAGAATAAATAACTTCTCCCTAACTCTTTGTGGCAGTTCCTTCACGTCTCTCCCATGCCAGCCCCTTCACTTCTATCTCAACCCTTTCTTTCTCTTCCATCTCTACAGTGCATGTCCCATACTTTCATAATCGCCACACCATCATTGTTGCAAGCCCTTTGAACCACATTTTTTTCCCCTCACAACTATTCTAATTGTACCTTGGTCTTGCTTCTCTCTACCCCTTGAATTCCCTTTGGCTTGTCCCTCTATTTCTTTCTTACCATTTGCTTCTGCCCCCCCCCCTCCCCCCCAAAAAACCTGTTATGGTCCAATGTTCTGGGAACGGAGGGCATGTTGGCTTTGGGAGATGGCACTGCCATTCTTCCATCAATATTTTCAAAATTATAAAGAGTTAGTAAGACAAAAGTCTTAAGCCGTCCCCCTCTACCTCCCCTCCCCCTCCAATCTCATAGTTGCTCCACAGTTCCTGCTGTTTGTGTAATCCTGGTGGGCTGTTTTACAATACATGTAGCAGGGCACAAAACTGGAAAAAAAACAGTGTGCCATTAGATTTTGTTTTGGCAATCAAAAAAAATGTGGCTTGCTAAATATCCATTTTTTTGTAGTTCAAAATCTCTTGGCATGCCAGTTCCTCAATTTGGCCTGACCTGGCAAGCTGCTATTTCCCACCCTGAATAGACAAATAAAGTGTTTCCTGGAGACTTACTTGGTGTCTTGCTGAGCTGCTGAGTTTCCAGGGAGATGAGATGGGAGGTGCGATGTTATATATTTTTGTCTCTCTGTGTATTGAAGTGCAAGTTCCTTCATTGCCTGGAGAGATTATGAACACACAAGTTACTGGTTGTTAACTTGAAAAAGATGAACTCTGTTTATAAACTTTAACCTGTAGACATGTTACAATACATGTGCAAAAAGACAGGTACAAAGATCGAGTTGATAAGATCACTTTTTCTTCACCTGTTGTGATACAACTATCACTAATGGTAACTCACAATTAGGCTTAGCTGTGGTAAGTCTCCTTGTAGTTAATCTTTGCTTTAAGGTGTTACATTATGGCAACTTGGACATAAAACTTAGCAAACAGCACACTGAATCCTTACAAACCTTTGCCTCACAAACATTCTTTTTCTCAGTTTCCACATGTTGTTTAAAGTTTCTCAGTTCTTTCTCAATTTCCTGTAGTTCTTTATCAATCGACCTTAGCACTGACACACAGGGCGACGAATTTGCTATGGGGAAAATAAAACAAAATAATGGGCATCATGAGATGTTGATACAACATACAAAGTCTATTACCTGCCTACTACTTAAGTGCATATTAAATTTTTCTGGTGTTTTAAATTTGTAGTTACAGTAATACTCAGCCTCAATTTCAGTTGGGTGGCCTTCTTTTTCACTAAAGTTCACACAGATTTCTATCCTTCCGGTGCAAGTGATAACAGGAGAACACCTTTGGTGTCGAGCCAAGTTAATAAAGAGTTTAAGGATAACCAGATTTTTGCCCCTTCTCTTTTATGTTTTTTCCCACCCCCTTTTCCTTGAAGCCAATCCCCGTTCACTTTAACTCCCAATTTATTTTGAGCTTGAGAGCATTACTTTAGCCGATGTTGTTCTCAGTCGGCTATCAGGTCACCTGGTGATTTTGGAGCTACAATTCAAAGTCAGAACAATCTCTGGAGGTCTTTCACTCTTGGACAGCTTGGGTTGATGTATTTCATAGTACATGTATTTCGGAGCTGGAGACTAGCATACTTAAACCACAGATATACTAAGGATGTTTTAGTTGGCTGGCTTAGAAGTAACAGGAAAGGAACATGAAACAGGAAAGGAACACGCTTTTTATGAACCCTTTGAATGACGAGAAAGGGAAACACCATTGGTGGTTTCTATTATGTGTGAATATGTTGGAAAGGTCACTCCAACTGGTACACGCCTTTGGTGACACTCCAGTGTGGTAGTGTGGAAGGGCTATCTTCTCAGTACTACCTGTACTTGCTGTGGTCAGCACAACTGCCAGAAACACCAACGCTACCGATTTTTGTATATGCTATTGATAAAACAAAATGAAACAAACGTTCACGGGTGGTTGTGGTGTTGTTGTCAGTGCAAGTGTCTCGCTCTCAGATTTCGTCTTGAATCATCATGGCTCCAAATCTGCCTGAACTCAGATTGCTTCTAAATCTCTCTTACATTTTAGGGGATCCAAGCCCTCATCTTCTTCAAGTTATTGCTTCATCTACAGTAAGAGGGAGGAATCGACTTCGCTTTTCAATTTTAACGTACCGTTCTACCGAATTTTAGAACTTAATAGAACAAATATTCTCGTTTTAATAGATTACTCTAGTACTGAGGCCGACTCACATCATATATCATTTTTAAAGAGCCATGTACAAACCTGTATTTCTCAGTTCCATGCATCGTTTCAAGTTAGAAGTTTTTGTTGTGAAATGCGTGATCAAATCTTCAATAGTTGAAGAACGTTCGCCGGCCGCCATCTTGTTTTAGTTTTGCCGCCAAATTTTTGTTTACCGCGTGCGCAAGGGATTGTGGTTGATGTACCGCTGACAGTTATTTGTGGGAGTGGGAGTGGGGATGAGAAAATTACTGAGCGGCAACTATTCCCAAAACTCGTAATCTAGGCAAAAATGAAACCGTTCCCCTCCTCTACCAGGAACAAATTATACTTAGAGCGGAGGAAATCTCAGGTTCAAAATAAACGGGAGGGAGACGTTTATTTTTTTGGTGATTATTGCAGACCCCTCGCAGCTTATTTTGAACCCCCTTCCCCGTTCATTAATTTATCAAATTTCACGAGCGGAGATTACAAAGAAGTTCATAAATATGTCATAGACGGTTGCAGAAAATACTGATGTTGAGCAAAGATAGAGTCCCCCCTTGATTTCGTCTCTTCACTTTTATATTTTGTCTCCACCCTATTTATTAATTTTTCAAACTCCTGAACCCTCCCCTCCCGTTTAATTTGACCCCCCCCCCTCCACTTGTTATGAACCTGAGAGAGGAATGATAATATTCAAAGGCAACAGACAACCCCAAGAAATGGTTAGTTTAGCAAACAGCGTGAAAGTACTTCTACGGAAAGCACATCCGCACAGTTATATTTTACTGTGTTTTTTCATAATACAGTTTTGTGATCTGGCGGCTGGAAAGTTTCTTGGCACTTCTCAGAACCGCTATCTTCCAGGCTATGTTGTAAAAACTGTGTTCGTTAGTGGGTGGTTGGAGTGCATTGAAGTGTGTAACAACGATACGCGCTGTATTTCATATAACTACCATTCTAAGGACGGAGTATGCGAGATAAACGATCACGGAGTAAAGGAACCTGCACAATCCTACGCAACAAAGCAACTGATCAGGAGAAACTACTCTATTTATCACCAGCTTAGAGCGATAACAGTAAGTAAATAAGTGCGTGGTCACTTAAATAGGCCTGACTGACGCTTAGGGAACACTTTTTAGCTATTTTATGTAACTGAATGCTCTTTCTCCGGTTTTCTTTTCGTTTTGTTTCACAAAGCAAGAATTTTCTGGTAATCGCTCTAAATGTGCTAAACCAATGAGATAAATTTCATTGACATACTTTGCCGAGTTAAAGTTATACATAAAATGGTACAAGTTTTTAAAAAACACAAACGTTTTCAACCTCTTGCGATCTTTGGGCAACTTCAGGTGCAGATCACCCAAGAGGCTTGAAAACGTCTGTGTTTTTTAAAAACTTGTATCATTTTATATGTAATGAAATAAAACATTTGAACTAAAAACGGCATTTTGAAGTTCAGTCTTGCAAATAGGCTCAAAAACACAGTAGCCCGTGTAGATTTCTTTCTTTTAAATAATATCGATTTAATTTCGTTCCTCCTTTCTTAAAAAGGATTTGTAACGAGCTAGGCCTGAAAGCAAGATCGAAATTACAGCTTATAAATACGGTGTTAACACTGACGCTTTAACTTAGGGGCAATCAAACCAAAAACATGCGTATGCGAAGCCGTCAGTCTACATTTAGCAAATGCGTTCATACCTTTTCTTGATCATAAAAGAAACTGTTTAATTTGATTTAATTTAATTTAATTTAATTTAACTTAAATTTTAATGGTTCTTTCAGTTTTTTCAATTCTCACGGGGTATAATTTCCTGATGTTGTACATTGAAAAATGCCTTTTTCATAGTTCATTTTCGAAAGACATGGACTTACTAACTTTTTTATTTAGTTGCATTTGAAAATGAATTCAATCCTTGAATGAAAAGTTCAATCGAGTTAAAAGGTTTCCCCAAGTTTACACATCTGTTTTTTTATGATTTAGGCTTTCACGCTATCCTATTGGTGTGCAGAGAGTTACACGGCTTCCACGAAGTTAAATTTGAACAAGCATTTGCTAACTGCCAAGCTGACAAACCCCTCAAACGATCAATGATTCCATTTTTACTGGCGCATTTAAAAATGTTATACTCTTTCAAGTTATGGCGAAGATGATGTGGTTCCTTTGTACATGGTTTTTTTTTACCGACCTAATAAAAGCGTACGTGTGCAATATAGACATCATAACCGAAAAATACAGCCTGATTTAGTTGTTCAAATATTGAATACAGCATATTTAGTAAATAACAACTACGATTTGTAAAAGAACCGGACATCGATCATTTTATTCAAACACAAAATCATTTTGAACGCGAAACACTTGCATTTAGTGTAAACAAAAGTGGCAGTTTACCAAATGAAACTTTGAACAGTTTTTATTGTTCAAGCAAACCTAGGCAGGTGTGAAAACTTTTATAAAAACATTTAATTGCACGTGCATGAACTAGACAGAGAGGAAGAGAATGGGGAAGACAGGAGCAAGAACTTGGAATAGCTTGTAAAACGCCAGTTTTTATACACTCATCACATAGGAAAGAAACATATGATATGGTCAGGGATAGCCGGAGAAGGGGGAAGTGCAACCAAGGCATGAAAACAGAATATGCACAAACATTCCATACAAAAAAGGAACGTTTATACACAACTATTTTGGAGAAAGCAAGAAAGCCTTGAGGTCGGAACCCTTCAAAGTTAAACTGACAAAAAAAAGATCATGAAGCTTTAAGCCCAGTTGAAGCAATTAAAATGTAACCTGTAGTCAACTGCAGGACTCGTTTTAACGTTATTTTGTTGATGTCAACCGTTGTTTGATTTATGTAAAGTTAATTAAGCAAACTAAATTTCAAGTTTAAAAACTGTTTTTGCAATATTTATCATTTTGAGTCTGTAACTGAATACGTGTTTCCTTCTTAACTTCAACAAAATTTCTCTGTTATTTAATTTGCAAATGTATTTAAGACACTGCGCTATTAAAATATTTATGTGGTACGTAGTTTAGCGGATAACGACATGCTGCCAATGATTGAGCTACATGTAAAGGATTGGCAGAGGGTATATATCAGCTAAGCGTTTCATTTTGTGTTTACTTAATCCGGTCTCAATTACTGTACGGACGACAACAAAACGCATTTGACTATTTAGGTGTGTAACCACGACAAACGCGTCTTCTCGTGCCAAATACACGAATTCTAAAGAGTGGGGTTTCATATTGTAAGAAATAGATACATAGCACAAAGACAGCGGTTGAGTAATGACTACTGTTTTGTAACTTTTGGCTATCTTGACAGCTCCAACTTTGATATTTTACACTCACTTGCACATTTTTCAAATACAGTATTAAAAACTTATACCTGCACAAGGCAATATTTGTTATCATTATATCAATATTATTTTAAAAATTCTTATTATTTTTATGGCATCTACCTCTACAAAACAGATTTTGAAACTTAGAGATTCATTTATTAATTTTTTGCTGTGAGCAACAAGTAAGTAATCGATGATGCGTAAAAATAAAGATGTTCACTTCACAAAGAATGATTCGACGACGGCTGAGGCCCCGTCCACACGGCTCCGAATTTTTTTGAATCCGTAACTTTTTCTTTCCGGATACGGCTTTCGTCCACACGAATATGGCGAATTCGGCAGCGAATCCGGAACTTTTTGAATACGCTCTCCAGAGTGGAAAAAAAATACGCAACGAATTCGTGTGGACGGCGAATCCGGATATTTTTGAATACGATGACGTAGAAAATAGTGTCCAGTCTCTTAGCAAGCAATGAACCATTCGCCAATATGGCGGAAAGTTCCGGATTCGCTGCCGAATTCGCCGTATTCGTGTGGACGAAAGCCGTATCCGGAAAGAAAAAGTTGCGGATTCAAAAATGTTCGGAGCCGTGCGGACGGGCAAATTCGATTTGAATACGATACGTGTGGACGGAGATTTTTTTGAACACGGAAAGAAAAAATTGCGGATTTAAAAATATCGTTCCGTGTGGACAGGGCCTGAATGACAACTGAACGTGTGTAACCCCCAAAGCCAACCTTTTTATACTGGAACCTCATCTTTATATGATTAGAAAGATCTATCAAGAAAAACCTATTAGTATGCTCTTTAACTGTGCGAGGACAACCTTCGCCTCGGTTTCATGCTAAAGCGTGGTTACCTTTCAGGAACCGTGAAAAGTGCTGTGTTCTTTCAAAATGTTGTAAGATGTCATTTGAACCGGTCTTGCATTGACAATTGTCTTGCAGTTCCTTTTCTTTGATGTTACAGTAGATCGATGTTTTACTCGCTTTTCGAGAAAATGTATACAATTAACTCATAGATGCGGCGCTTTTTCGAAAGTGTCGTTTAATTATTAATGTTTTTGCTCTCAAGTGTGGCGTTTAATCATAGGCGGCGTTTAACCAAATTTTAATTACTGTGTATAATATTCCTAGTGTAAACACCTGCTGGATAATGACCCCTTACTAAAACTAATTACCCAACAACCAGAGTGTAAAAGCACACCAAATCTCATTGCCGCTTAACACTTTACAAAAGGAGCAGTTTCATTTTTGTTTTGTTTCAGAACGTATCACAGGCAGACCAGCCCCGGCGGTTTTCTCCGACAAGGTATCAACGCTGCGAGTGCCGATGTAACAACAAAAAAACATGTTCTTCTACAGGCACAACGATTACGGGTAAACTGGCATGTTGAATATGCCCCGATTTGGACAAGAAACATATTTTGTATTGGTATTACAACGCTAGCTGTTAAATCGTTTTTTTAAACTGTCTCTTCTACAACGGCATCCCGTAACAGCTAATGTGCGAGTCAATTAAAGCCGCGACCATCTCCCCAGGGCAAACCCCGGCTATTTGTACAAGAAGAATCCCGGGGGTCGGGCATTTGACAGTTTGTAGTGTCCCCGTCCCCCGGACATTTAGAAATAACAAAAAAATATATTCTCGTAACATCCAGCTGTCATTTCAAAAGGCATTGAGAAGTCAAGGGTTTCAAGCACCGTCATTTTAGAACAAACAGAGCACTAATCGACCATAAAAGATTTATACATAGATTAAAACAAAACCATTTCGCTTTGTCTTTGTCGGTCGTAATGTCTCATTTTGTGTCACTATTCACCACACGACCATATGACTGTTTGATTTCTACTCAAATGTGTTGAATATTGGTTTGATCGACTGGGGGAGGGGGGAATTGACTATCATAGTAGGAACAGGGTCGGGACATTTGCCAACGAAAAATGCCCGCTGGGTTGGACAATTGAACAAATTTGTCAATTGCCGGGAGGTTTCCCTTGGGGTGTGCCCGGGAGAATGGTCGCGGCAGGAATTGACTCGCACGTAAAATCGATATAAATGTGGTAGAGACGGGGTCACAGGGCATGATAAGGACGGTGAAATGCAACTTGTTGTAATTTTAATATGGGGTACTATGCTTTCGTGTTCACTTCCCGCTAGTTATCTTTTAAAAGCTGACATCTACGTTTAAATCTGTTTTGCTTCCATCAAACCTATTGAGTAAAGAACTATCAACTAATGCAGGTACTATGCTAGGTATGAGAACCATGGCCAGTAAGAAAACAATAAATTAACAAATAAAAAAGATATGAACGAAACTGTACTTACACAACATTATAGGCGCTATTACACTGACGAACATTGGCCGAGAAACATCTTATTTCCATTATTTTGTGCAGTATCAAAAACAAAAATCCTGCGCCTTCTTCACTATCGGGTATGTTATTACCATCTTTTTAAGTGTTGTACATTTTCAGCTCTTTTCTGTCTGAGGTTCTTATAAAAAAGGTTTTACCCATTACTTCAACCAGCCGATATTGCCATCACCTAAATCATCAGTTATATTTCGTTTATGACAAATTAGGAAAATAAGAGTTTCTTTGGTTTTTATCAGACTGTTACTCGATTGCAGATGTTCCGCCTAATATAAATTTTTTCTTTATTACATGATAGATACGAGAGGAGAGTCAAAAGACAATCCCGGCCGTTCCTGTAAAGATATTCTAAAATCCAGAGGGTAAGAAAGAGACGCATGCTTTATACATACTAACTATACTGACTGACTGACTGGTTTCTAAAACCGGCAATCTCTTCAAGTCCTTTTTCCAGATTGTTTAGCCTGATTATGCATATAACCATAATCATTTTAAGCATTTAGCGTTTTGACTATAATCATAATTATGATTATGATTATGATTATGGTTATCGTTATAGTTATGGTTACGGTTACCAGATTATGGTTATGACTACGATTATGGTTATGATTATGATTATGATTAAAAAGTATGAAATAAAAGGATAAAAGTTTGAATGCGATTATGGTTATGGTCATGGTTATGACTATGATTATGGTTGTAGTTTTGGTTAAGATTATCATTATGAGTGTAATTATGATTATGATTATAGTTATGATAATGGTTATGGTTATGGTTATGATGATGGTTATGTTTAAGGTTATGGTTATAATTATGATTACGATTATGAGTATGATTATGATTATGATTATGACTATGACTATGACTATAACTACTACTCTATTGCTGACCTCAGCACCGCGCCAAGCGGTCCCTACTGGATTCAGACCTCACCGCAGTACAGCGGCAACCCTCCCGTCCCCAGCTGCGTCTACTGTGCTATGGACACCCTTCCGGGCTGTCAGGGGCGAGGGTGGACCCTGGTGATGAAAATGGACGGCCACCAGGTTAGATACAGCTTCCTATTATAACAAATACATATATAATAGCAACAACAATGTTAATAACAATAACAATATATAACAATGTTAATAACAATAACAATAACAATGTTAATAACGATAACAATAACAATAACAAAAGCAATAACAATAACAATGTTAATAACAATAATAATAATAATAATATAATAATAATGATATTAATAATAGTAATAATACTAACAACAATAACAACAATATAATATAGGAAGTTTATTTTCCGCAAAGGAAAACAAATGAATTTATGCGCTCTGTGACGCGAACTGGTTTCCAGGCTCACAGCAGGCGCACACTTTTCCGCATATACCGGCGGGACCTTCATTTGGGGGTATATAACAAAAAGGTATTCACTTAATCATCGTCTTTTACCCCATCGCGAGAGAAGCTATTAGGCTTTCAACATCGCACTGGTTCCAACCCTCCACCTCCCCTCGCACTCCCATTGGCTGGTTTCCATTTTGGTGGTTATTCCCTCACCTTTGCTGGGAACAGCTCCAGAGCACAAGTATTTATGTAGAACAAATCTATTGTTGTCACAGTAAAGCGGCCACTCACTTATGAGTGAGCGGCCAAAATACGCCCATATTGTGTCTCATTGGGTTATCTTTTCACTACAGCCCAGGATGGCACGTTTGGGAACCAAACTAAATACAACCATTTCCATTTATAGAAGAAATTAAGAACAAAAGCAGAAAATATAATAAGATAATCACAATTAATAGCCATTTCAAAAAATCCATTGCAATGTAGATCTGAACTGCATATAAGTTACAAGAATGTAAAAATAACTGACTAATTATAACTAATCTACTCAACTGGTTCTTTTTTCTGCATGAAATCATAGCGGGTTCCATAAATGAACGATACAGAATTGGATTGCTCTCACCTCCTCATTCTTTTGTGCTAAGTTGTTTACATAGACGCCGGTGCCGTGTTCCTAGCGGTTTCAGGTTATAAATGCGTGTTCAACGCGGTGGTGTAGACATTTAAAACAATTTGTCAATGTACCTGGCACTGTAAATCTTGAGGTATGAGTGTGTGCTTCGGGGGGGGGGGAATCGGGGGTGAGATTTGGTGGGAGGTAGAGATTGCCATTTCTCTAAACCGACGTAGATGTGGAAATTAGCATACATGTTTAAAATTTATTTACCACTTTAAACAAAACTGTTTTATTATATTGTTCATTATTAGAGCATGCTTCTGTAAGCAATATGTTTGCAATTTTTGCTTGATCATTTGGACTGAAATAGTATTTCTTTTGTATTATGTCTTTCTACAAAACATCGAAGATTTAATCCAAAGGTGACGTGTTGCGTGGACCCCTTCCTAAGCCACCCTCTCACCTCCATCTACCCCAACAATGAGTCCCTTTTAAAAATCAAAGTTTTAACCTCTATAATCAGCAAACGTTTGGCTTCTGGAAATCGCGTTGGACTGGGTCGAGCCCTTACAACGAGCTGGCTGGGGCAGACCTTAGCGAGCAAGAGACTCTGCTTCCTACATACTGGGGGGTCAATGTTACCCGGATGTGCCTGGGAATGAAGATACGCAACAAAACAAACTGGATATCCTTTAAAGTAACCGCCAAATCGCTATCACATTTAGTCAGGAGTGAACAGAGGGCTCGGCTTAATGTCACAGCAAACCGCTGGATGTCACTTATCGGAACGCGGTCACATCTGGTGAGCACCTTCTGCAAATCCCTCAACCGTACAGACCACTTTCATAGTATGCCCTAGTGACCATAGATAACAACTTCAAGTCGAGGACAGCAACGCTAAAACTCACATATTTGCTGTATTTAGCTTTTCTGGCCTCGACTTGAAGATTTTGTTAATACTCATTGGAGCGCATTATGAAAGTGGTCTATGTGTCAGCCGTTCTTTGGTCGTGTAGCTAGCTAGTTTGACTAGCGCAGAGGCCACGAATTTGAACTTTGGAAAGATTGCTGTGCTTTATCTGTACTTTACTTACTTCAACTGCTGTTGTAAATGTTTATGCATTTTACAAAATTCCCATTTTAATTTCGTTTTCCTTAACTCTTCCTCATTTTATGAATTTCTTGTTTATTCGGCTAAGATTTAGTCTCAAATCTTCAATTTCTCGCCACCATATGAAAGTATACTATCTGGACATTTAGATATCCCGCTTTGGGAAATGTTAAATTTTCCGTCACACTTAAAAACTTTCATAGCAGCTGAAACTATTCAAGAAATGGTCCATGCTTGGCGTGCGTCTATCGAGTTATGGATGCACGCGGGGAGTTTGGAGAGCACGAGAGAAGCGTTTGAGTGGCACGAGGCGAAGCCGGGTGCTTCTCTAGCTTCTCGAGTGCTCTCCCAACTTCCCAAGTGCATCCATAACTCGATAGATGCACAGCTTAAGTAT